>WBNO01006532.1:64880-115842 GCA_013400575.1 Peucedramus taeniatus | reverse complement strand
GGGGAAGGACTTCAGTAGTTTTAAAGTATCTGAGTCTGGGGGAGAAAAATCATTCAACTACCCAGGTTTGGTGTGAACCTTGACTCAAAATATGTCTTATTTCAGGAGGTCCATAGGTTAGAGATACCAACAGTTTATTAAGTTGGAAAGAAACCTGCCATTTTTAGTACTTCTGCTTCTATGTATAATTTTCTCTTTTCTCTTGTGCTATAAAACAGCTCCATTGTTGGGGTGGTTGAGCAAAAAGCAAGATCTGACTTTCTTGAGACTGTATGACCAAGTCTTATGTAGGCTTTAACTTTTTTTGCAAGGCAGAACCAACCAGTACAAGATGGTTTTTTGCTAAGTAGATCCTCAAGCCTTTGTTGCTGTTATTCTGTCATGTAGATAAACTCGAAAAACTTTATTAATCTGACTATCTGTATGAAAAGAACTGCTCTTCATGTCCTCATGTTCTTCATGTGGGTTATCTGCTTATGTAGCCTGTGGACTAAGGATTTGCTCTAAATGTACCAAATATGCAAATGAAAACACTTAGAACTTTTGTTTAATTTCCCACAAAATTTTCATTCATGTACTCAAAAGGTGGGATGTGCATTTGGCACCAATATTATAATCAAGAGGTGTTGGGTGGAGGTATTTTAGTAAAAGAGCAAGCTATGTAATTTGTCGGGTTTGTAGCTTCTTTTTGATATTTAGAAATAAGCAAAGTTACCTGAAATTCAGTCATCTTCCTGGTAGCAATACCTGGAGTTAGCAGCTTCAAATGGATTAGGTATTTATATTATCTACTTAAAATTTTTGACCACTCGTCCATTACTTTTAATATTAAAAATATTAAGATTGTAATTTTATGTATCTATAGTTGTCTGTACACACATATGCACACATATACATGAATTATGTAAAATACTCTAAACTGCATAGGATGGTATAAATGGATGTGTAACACTCTAGTCACACTGTCATAGACTATATTCAAACTTGCTGGTAGTGCTCAGTTCTCTTGTGAGAACTGAGTATGTTCAAAGGGTATCACTCAAGGTTGTATTTCTAGCAGTACTGAAGAGCTGCCTAGATTCTGCTGAATGCTGTTGTAAAAGTAAAGGCTTTATGAAGGAGTATGACTGCTTTTCACAGTGTTGAAGAAATAATATTAAAACAAAGCACAACCTACCTACAAGTCTTTTTTTTTTCATTCTATCTTGGCAAATATTACTTTACTTCTTCAGATGTATTTGCATGCTAGACCATGCCTTATTCTTAGGGGCAGTGGCTTTCTTTCAGTGATGAAGGGAAGCTTCTGGACCCTTGACACAGTTTCTAAGTACAGTGAAGGACAAGGAATCAAGTGTGCAAATTTCATATGATATTAATTTCTCAAATAATGTATTAGATGATGAACAGCAGTTGTGTTGAATAGTGTCCTTATTGTGAATTGCTCCCTCAGCAAGGTATGAGACCTTTGAATGAGAGACAGCACCAAGCAGGCAGCATCCCAGAGCCTTCCCCAGTCAAGAGAGGGGAGCTTCTTTTCTGCCTACTCAAGGGCAGTGGAATGACCTCTCAGCTGAGCAACAGGCTGCTGGGCAGCAAGCTGAAGAGGATTTCCAAGGCTGTGTTTCAAGGAGGCCACGTGTATTCAGTGGTGGGATTTGTGTAATCACATAAGAGCAGTGTAGTACAAAAGGTACATAACTGCATAACTTGGCATCCTATCTCTAAGCTTATGCAGCAAAATAATTCCTCTTAAGAAACTTACATACAATGACTGTGTGGGCATCTGTCCACAGATTTGTGAACATGCAAGAGAAAACCCTGCATTAGGCTTTAAGTTTTGTTTGGAGAATTTTTAAATATATGTCACATAAAGAAAACTTCAAGGAGTTGCTAAAGTTCTAATTCAAGATATGAGGGCAGGGCCCAAGTGGTAATTTTTTCATCCAAAACAAATGAAATTTCTTTGAATTTAGCAGCTGAAAGAGTATTTTGTGCTGCGATATCCTTTCAGGCTGCAATAATAATACATTAGTAGCATCTACCTACAGTAATTTAAGGTTTTAATATATTGAAGGTGGTAGATATAAATAGAATATCATAAATAGTCATGTGCATGGATTACAAAGAAATCTGGCAGATTTTAATATAGGCAGCACTGTTCAAGAAAACTGCTTTAGCCCCTTACTGGAATTTTAATTAAAGAAGGATAATAATAGATAGAATTAGAGAACACAATTTAATAATGGTTGTGTCAGTGCTCCTCTAAAATAAGGCCTGACACTACTCTTATTAATATAGCATTTGTATCAGAGAGAAGTTTTTACTTTCAAAATCTGTAGTCAGAAGGGGAGTAGGGCTAAATCAGAGGTAGCTGAAAACAAGCAGGGTAGCAGAGTAAATAGTAAGAAGGCACAAATCAGTGCAGTGTGCCATGTGCAGGGTGCTGTGCTGGGTAAGGAGGACATGTACCAAATGCAACTTTTGTAAGCCACCTCACCACCACAATAAGTAAATGGCTCCATCTGTCTTTGACCTGGTCTTTAGCTCCCTCTGTCACCACCTGTTACTGCCCTTTGTTGGAGATGGGACACTGGGCTGGGCAGAGCAGCCTGAGCAGCTACAGTCCTTCTTGTGCAGAATATGCATCTAGGGAAGAAAGTCACCTTTGGAGACTCGATTTAGCGGAGGGTTCAAAATACACTTCCTGCCAGAAACTGGAAAGACCAGCACATGGCAGGGCTTCCATGCTGAACTTAATCCAGAGTCATGCTGTTGTATGTATCAATCATTGGGGCTGATCAAATAGCCAGCAGGTCACGTTTTAAACTATCAAAGCCTGTCAAATACTCTTGTTCAGTCTGCTCCTAGCATTTCCTGGGGTGGCAGAGCTGCAGTCTTCAGTATAGTAACACTCACTCCTCTGTGGTATGATGAAACCCTTGAAAATATTTATTAATAGAGCCCATTTCACCCTACTAGCAATTGAGTACCTTCACAGTCTCATCTGGGCTTTGTGAATCTCAAAACTGAAACAGGTGTTGAGATAGTTGTTACAGTATATGGCAATGATACATAGCAATGTTATTTGTGAAATTCTTATTTAGTCTCTAACTAGTAATGGTTTAAAAAACATTAAGATGAAAGGAGTATTAATGACTTAAGAGTCCTCTATGGACAGCTTTAGTTTCAGAGCTTAAGTTAAATTTAAAATATTCTATTAAGATTACTTTTAAATTATTGAGAATCAATGAGTAAGCATGTGGGTTAAATACTTTTAAATGAGAGGAGTTATCCATACTTGTAGAGTTATGCAAATCAGTTGTTACGAACAAGATAAACAAAAAGCAAGTGCAGTGTAAGATCAGTCTTAGTGAGTTAGACCAGAGGACCCCAATACTCCTCTCTGACCCTGGCAATTTCAGATGTATGATAAAAAAATAATAAATCACAACGAGGACAAAATTATGAAGGTGATGTCTTTGTGCTTAATAACCTGTGAAGCCCTTTGCTTCCATGAATTTGCCTAGTTGCTTTAATAATTAGTCAATCATCTTGGTAGTTGTGACAACCTTTCCAAATCTTGAGATGGGTTATTGCCCAGTAAAATGCCTAGTCCTGCTTACTTTATTGGGAATTTGTTTATGAGCAAGACCGTGCGCCTTCACCCAAGGAAGAGATCTCAATAAACAAACGTGAGAGTATCTGTGGAGAAAGGGTAACTACCTAGAAGCAGATCTCCCCAAAAGAGTAACTTTATCCAAAACCATCCTTGTAATGATCCATTTTTGCCTATCTGTATATAGAAAGAGAGGTTAACTGTGAAGGCCTAGGTATCCAAATGGCCTTATTCCTACAGAGTTATTGAAATGGAGCCATAATAAGAAATAAATAAGGAAATGACAGCATTCAACANTGCCCAGTAAAATGCCTAGTCCTGCTAACTTTATTGGGACTTATTATCTATCTATCTATTAACTTATTATCTAAGGAGCATAAGGTATGAAGTCTGATCCAAAGGAGTGTTATGCAGAACTCTAATCTAAGGGTTACCTTATTATCAAGAATTTTCTGCACCTAACTATGGCAATATGACGCATCTAGAGGATTTTGCTTTATTGTCATAATTAAACATAAATCTTGTATCACCACTTTATAAGTGATTTTTTTTTTGAAATTCAGGAGTTAATAGTTTTATTTTTCCATACCTACTCCTGTGTAATAAAGGCCCCAAAAATTCTAGAAAAGGAGATCAAAAGAAAAATATTTTCTTCCTTGACAATAGTCCTGGTGGCGAGATTGACAGCCTGTACTGTTCTGGCAAGACCCAGTAGTAAGTTCTGAAGAAAATTTCTATTTTTCACTCTATAATATTTCTGATAGCACAGATATTAGTGAGCAGTAAGTGTTGATCTTTTTAGGAGTGGTTGCTAGAAAATACTTGGAAAATTATGGAAACATATTATTATTTGATAATGGTCTTATCTATGCATGTATTGTATTAGATTTAAAGTTGATGAAGAATTATACAGTGCTCTTGAAACAAGTTATTGAAGCATTTCTGTTTGTGTGATCCCTAATTTGGTACATCAAAACACTAGCAAAATTTGGATCATGATTTACTTTGAAATGCAAGTCATTTCTGACATGGGATTGTAAAGAACTGAGCCATCAGTGGTGAGCAAAGTTAGTGCCATTGAGTTCCATGAGGTGCCACCTAAAGCAGGTATGTGTGGCTGCAACAGAAGTCCAAGGGACCTTACACAGCTGTTTCATTTGTCATTTTTTGTGGTGCAAATCACAGACTGGAGGGACTGCAAGGAACCTCTTGAGGCTGTCAGGTCTGTCCTCCTGTCTTAAGCAGGAGCAAACATACCTGTGCCATTCCTGACAGGTTATCTCACTCTCTATGAGCTGTTTCCAAACTAGGTAAGAAAACACACAGGAAAGCAGACTTTACAGCATACTGCAGTGGTAAAAAATTCCTGAAAATTTCCTTGTTCAGAATGAGTTTCAATAACTTTCAATAACTAGTGTATGTAATTATTCACAAATTTCTCAAACCCAGTTTCTCCCTCCTCATCCTTTTACCAGGAACTCAATCTGAGCAAAAGATAGATAATACAAATTAATAAACTCCTGTAAGGATAACTTTATCATGGATGTATGCCCTGCAGTGGTCTGTTTGTTTCAGGTAAAGCTTTTCTGGAAATGAGGCATTTATGAAGTGTCCATAATGTTATGACTCATGTTACAGCTTTTGCTTTGGTGGTTTATTTATGAATGGGAAAAGGAGACTCATTTACAGGATTTCTCTTATTTACATGGTGATTTGTGGGTCTGATTTGTTTAATGTCAGTTAAGGTGTTAAGAATACTTTTCAAAAGAGAACAGGAGACATGTAGAAAATACAGTTCATCATTTATTCCTCCCCTTTTTTTAGAAAACAGAAATTAAAATGCAAATAATCTCTTTACCTGTTTTAATTAAAAATGTTCTATTTTACTCTTTCTATAATCAGCCGTGTATAATATTATATAATTCTATTAAGCAATTCCAGTGCTGGTATTTTGTTCCAATGTTAATGCCACAGTCAGCTCCTCACAGTCATTATGTAAATTCAAAATAGTTTCCAACAAAATCTCCAGTTATAGATTCAGTTGCCTTTAACTGTGTGTAGGTGTGGCAGATAAAAGATTAATTTTTCTCTATTCTGTGGCCAAGGGACAAATACCTTTGCAGGCACTGAGAAAGACTGATACTGTCTGGCAGTGCAAGAACTGGAAATAAAGTCAAGTCCACCCTTTCAGCCAGATTCTACACTGCCATTGAGACCATAGCAGCACAGAAGGTCTTTATCCTCCTGTAAAGGTAACTATAACTCATTGGGTATTATAATCAGGAAAATAAGAGCAAAGAGTTGGGGAGGATGGTTAAAGTAATTTGGAGGTGCTAATCTGAGAAACATTCTGTAGTTCAGTCACCAATTAATTAAATTGGTATGCCATTTGGAAGTTTTCTTTAAATATTATTTTCTGTATCATACTTGTACAAGGTATGTGTGAGAAATTCAACTTACTTGTTTAAAATACATCTGCTTCTCAAAGTGACTAGAACATGTGTTGTCCTTTTTCAATTACTAACTCCTCAAGATTGTTAAACTGCAAATTTACTGTTGCCTTTACATACAGTCATTGAAATGTGGTTGGCAAGAAGAAGAAATTAATAAAACCTAGGACAAGAAAGCAATAGCTAGGAAAATCAAGGCATCAGAAGAATAATTGACTGATAAAAACAGGTACATCTTAGAATTTATTAAAAATGGCCTTTTCGACTGGATTATATAATCTTCACTAAAAATAATGCTTAGATGAATCATTAGAATTGGAAGGGTAAGGAGAACAAGGTCTGATAAATCACTCTTCCTTTACATGTCAGTCACTGTTTGCCTCTCAGACAATTACATAATCCATCAAAACGAGCCAGCTTTCTAAATTATTTGGCCGCGTTCAATGAGTTTCAGTGCAGGCCCTACTTGGAATTCTCAGATTAAAAACTGGTGTACCACAGGGCCTGTAAGTGGGTGTTAATACCTAGGTTGAAATTGTCTGTCAGTAACTGAAGTAGTCCTTTAAAATCAGTTGAGATCTTCAGGCAAGCTGTAGTTGAGTTTCTGGCATCCCTTCCTCATGTAGTCCCATTGTCCTGGGTTTAATGCCCTCTTGCAGGTGCTCTCCTTTGCTGGGGTTGTCATTTCATTTATTCATCTTTGATAACATTTTCTACAACAGCCATGAGCTATTCTGACTCTTCAGTAATGTTGTTTAATCCTCTCCATTTAGCATCAAGAAAAAAATCAATTGCAAAGAAAACTCCTACTGTACTGAGCAAACTTACTGCACTGATAGCAAGCAGCAACTCTTATTCTTATGCGGGTGCTTCTGCACACCCAAAAGTGTCAGGTTCGAGACTCTTTCATCTTCTGGCATGAAAGCCTTCACATCTTTCACTGGAAGCCCACACAGTAGGCTACATTTCTCTGTTGTGCTTTTCCAGTTGGCCCCACCGCCCTCACCGGTTTTGTAGTCACCCAAACTGTGGCTGTATTGCACCAAACTTAAGGAAGAATGCAAGCTGGATTAGAACTCCATGACTTGAGCACTTAAAGTAGAAAATTTAGATAAACGAAGGGCAACTTCCCTCAGGAGCCAGCAGTGTTTGCAGAGCTCTTCCATTGTTTTGCAGGACTGCCAGATGCAAAGTGACATGGGAGTGTTTATTGGAATCTCTTCAGAATGAGGTGTATTTAATGGTCCTGTACCAGGCTGTACTGTGAAATAAGTGTGTGCTTTTATGAGACTGGCTTTCTTGTGGTTTTTAGGGCTCTGCTGTGCTTTATGCTTTCTCAAAGCCTACAACATACTACTTCATTCTCTTCCAGCACTTGAACCTGCAGTTAGGAGGAAGAATGTCTGTGACATCTTTTTGCTTTATTGACTGCCACAGCCTCATTAAGTGCCATAGTAGCACACTCTGATGGTTTTCTCTTTGGTCTAGTGAGGTGAGAAAAAAAGTAGCAAAGCTATTGCAGTACACATAACTTAATTGTTAAAAGCATTTTCCAGTGTTGTAAGCCTTTTTTCTGCTTTCTGGGAAATTCCATAATTTTTTGAAGCATGAGTTGACATCTCTCAATGAATCAATGGGATTTTTGCCCATAACTTTTTTATTGCACAGGTCCTTATTTCTGTCCTCTATTATTCATTTTTCCACAACTCATTCAGAACTCCTCCTTTAGATTTCACAAGAATTTTTTGTTTCACAATTATTTTGATCATAGTAGCAAATTCTTATCCTAACAGGCCTTGTTGTTTTCCAGTGCTTATTTTTTATAACCTTTGGTGTTCTGCAAAGATCATTTTCAGACTTAATTTTGGTGTTTCAAAATGTGCTGTGTCCCAGTTTCTCCTGTCACATCATTTAATTGTACCACAATAATGATTTGCAAATTGTCATATTTTCAGGAGCTTTTCCTGACTTTCTTTATTAAATGAAACAATTAGACTTTTTTGGATTCTTCCACTTGTTCAGTTTGCAGAGTGCAGAAAGCTCTCCCCCTGTAGAGATGCTGCCTGCAGCCTGTGGTGGCGCTGAGGCTCCTGCTGTTTGTGGCATTTATGTGCAGACACGTTTGCATTCCCGTGTTTGCCACAAATCAGGGGCAGGGGACACCAGGACACCTGTGCACCCAGGCTGCAGTCTAGGGAGAATGTGCAGGTTTGCATATCTGCATATCAGATATATATATCTGCACCTATGCAGGCTTGGGGAAGGATTCCAGGTCAACCTAACTGTTCTTAAGAACATCTATCTATGAGGGTGCTGTGTTCCCAAGGGTAATGTGAGGTTAGTTAATTAGGACACATTGTGAGATAAAATTCTGCTTCAGAGTTTTCATCCATGTCATCGCCCTAGAGTGACACAAGAGCATGTACTGGTTTTTTACTGGTTGATTTATTTATGGATTGAGAGATTTCATGCAGACTGTGTGGAACTCAGTAAGGTATCAAAAGATACAGGCTTTCAATACATGCCAAATGTAGAACTTCATTTAAAATCTGCCGAGATTAGCAGATCTTTCCACTAACTTCACCAACTTTTGCATCCAATACCAAATTTGTTTCATGTAAGCATGCTGCACACAAAATAGAACTGTCAGAAACCAACATTTGTTTCAAATTGGGAAGACAATCGTGAATAATGAAAATATGAATATTGATATTTTGATATAGGAACCACTTTTTCCCTTTTTTTATATCAGTTTAATATTGATGTTTCCCCTAAATTCTGTATTTTAACAAGTGTCTGGACACCTCTGATTTTACTAGCCAACCCTTTTTTTTAAAATTGTTTGGGTGTTATTGTTAAACCAATAGGTGGCACTGGTTAAGCATATTAGCAGTCAAGATGCAGGGTATTTTATAAAATGACACTGTGAAATCTGGCCATTATAATTTTAAAAAAATACATGTTGCATATGTTCACTAAATGTATATGTGTTTTTATATTTGTCATCTTATTGAACTGACAACATGGAACATTTCCATGTTCCTACTATGCCTCATTTCAAATCAGGTATTGTTTGATTTGGGGCTAAAAAGAAGAAGTAATTGCTGCAACTAGAAGTTTTAGGTTTATAATTACACCCTCCATTTTGAATCCTGCCTAGTTAGGTCTTTTGTTTTGAAAGTGTGTTTGTTTGGAGTGTTCTGGTGTAGATCGCAAATTTGTAATCACATCCTGTCATTTCTTCCCGCTTGAGAGACACATTTCAGAATTACTTACCATCTTAATGTTATTTTTCATTATTTCTTCTGACTTTCATGACAAGCAGACATTCCTTTGGGCTGAAATTCTTAGTCCAGTCTTGTATTTATGTTTTTTAAGAACTGAGAAGGTTGAGTCATGCAGACTTTGTGCACATCTCCTGAGAGAGCTCTGACCATCAGGTGGAGTGAGGACACGCAGCTGTGTTACATCACAGTAATGTTGCAGTGTACTGCTAATCAGGATTTATTCAGATGGCTAGTTATTTGTGGAGTTTGGTTGAATTAATGAATGGTCTTCAGTCTGTCCAGTTTTGCCTTCCAGAGAGCCAGTAGAGACCTCAAGGTTGGCATTGTTGTTTGGGGGAGGGACACTGGGACAACTCGGAGCAACCTGTTCCCATTCCTGGTCTACCTAATCTTGGGAAGCTCTGGATGCCTATTCTAATTCTCTCTCCTTGCAGAAACTCCACGGGAAAAAAATGTCAACAGTATCTATGGAGTTCATTTTCTAGGAAGGCAAGGGTAGTAGGGAGCTCAAGTCTTTTTTCCCCTCTCTTACCTGTTACATGATTCAAACTCACTGCTTGCAAAATGTCTGAGATGAAAAGCACTATAGAAATTTAAATTACTTATTATTATAGTATTATTTTCAAAGACAAGTTTTTCATGGTATTTAGGGTCATGTTACCTCCTATTATTGGAAGTTTGTAGTAGCACAGGTACTACTGATAATGCTTTTGTGCATTATTAATGAGAAGGGCAGTTTAAAAGGAATAATTCAGTTGAACAGTCATATGAGTCAAGAACATACTAGCATCAAGAGGCTTGGCAGCCACTTCTTACTTGGCACTGCTGCTAAGTAATTTTTAACCTTAGATAATTAAAGTGCAGAAATTCTCACTGCAGTTAACAGACAACCCTTATAAAATACCCCCATTTCTTTAATATTGCAATGCATTAAAAAAAATCCTACGGTCAGAATCTGTTCTACCCTTCTATCAAAATCTAAGCATTTAGAAAACTTAGAGAAAGCAGATATCTTAGTGGAAAGCAGGTATCTTAGTGGACATGCATTCAGGACTGGATCAGAAGTTCACTGTATCACAGGGCAGTGATAGTCTCTTGTGCAATCATAGTTGCACAAGAGACTCCAACATTATGTGTTAATAAATGTAACAGTGTGAATTGGGCAGGAGACTTTGGCAGCAGAGCAGTGGGCTGAAGGACATGAGGTGAAAACCTCCAGCAAGTGTCTGTCCTGACCCACGGCAAAGCACGGGAACACCAAGAATGGAGGAGGTGATACAGAAATTGTTTCTTCTGCATGTACTGGGAGGAGCTGCTCTTTCTTGGGTGACTGCCTGGAGATGACACCTGTAGACAGCTCTGTGACCCTGTATGACATTCATTTCTGTGGTGCCTTGAACAGCTGCAAGAGCAGCTTTTTTCTTTTTTTTTTCTTTTTTTTTTCTGCCTAGGTTCTTCCAGGTTCAGCTGCCTGCCTCAACTTATGTCAGTCAGCAGTTTTTCCTGATGACTCTCTCAAGCTGGGTATTGCAATGTTCCTCTGTCAGTCAGAGTGGCAGGGCAAGCACTCTCCCTGCTTAGGATTTTCCTCTGAGGACTTAGCTTACACCATGCATGGGTACAGTTACTCATAGGTTACTTTTCCATGAACAGATTGTCAACTTGAATGTGCTGCTCCTTTGAGCGTGATGAGTGGGGCTCACTGTCCCCACATTGGCGCCTCCTTTGCAACACGACAGGAGAATGGGGCTGAGCAAATTCCTTGTTCTGCTGCATCAAGCCTTGACTGAGTAGAGTCAATGTGTGACTGCAACCCACATACATGAAAACAGCCATTCACATCACTGTGGCTGAACTCAGACCAGTACAACACCAGCAAGAAGATAAACTATTTGGTCTTAGGACAGAATAACTGGTGCTTGAAAAGGGACAATTTCTGTCAGGCCCATGTTAACTCTTTCTCTTCCCTTGCATATACATTTTGAAATTTTCTTCAGCAGGGCTGTGTTCCATGACTTATTTTATCCCAGAGATGAATGTTTGGCAACTGTTTGTAAATACACATAATCTGTTTACTAACACAAGAGTGAAAAATGTACTTGCTCTATTAAAATAAAAAAGTGACTTTAATAGCAGAACAGCTTGTGTTTGAAGGTCAGATTTTGGCATGGGAATAGTTCACGCTGAGAAGCAGCACCTTGGCGTACTCTAATGAAAACTGGCAGTGATTTGACTGAGCTACAAGCCTTCAGAAATCAGACTGCACACAAACAGTTGTGTTTATTGGACAGGAGAAAAGATGTAGATGGATATGTGACAAATTCAGTTCAGTCCTCAGGATTACCCTGGGGAGCACGAGGAAAAGGAGGATGTGCTGACATTCTCTGTCAGTTCAAAGTGTAGGGGTGGGCAGGACAGTGTGGTTATGGGATGGCTTAGGAGGCAGCCATCTGCAAGAGATGGCTCTTGTATGGAAGATGTGCACCCAGCAAGTCACTGTCTTGTACGCTTGGGTTTGTTTAAATACTGGAGACAAGTTTAGGCTTGGAGGGCTTTTTTAAGTTTTCTCTTATATTTTTTCAGATGTAGTTTCATTCCTGCAGTTTATTGTGAACTATTATTTGTATTTCTGAGTATCAGAATTAGCATTAAGAGGTGTAGAAAGCTCATTTCACAACTACTCTCTCATTTTTACTGCTAGAAGAATGTAATTTAGTTAATCTGTTCATCTTCAGCAGCAGCCTGGAAGGTGGAATTTGCCTGTGTGATGTTGTTAGGAATTGCCAGCTTCACAGATTTGCTGTCACTTTAAATCAAGTTTAGATTATATTTAATTAAACCAGCTTATCTGCCATCCATACTAATTACCAGAGTTCATCTTAACTATATACACTTCTGTTTCCTTAAAGTTTCAAAGCTGATTTCAAATACAGGAATTCTTAAAATTAATTAATATATGCACCAGACTCAAATTCCAATTAGATAAGCACACTCCATTAGATATGGAGGTAGGAATAAAAATACAGAATGGGTATGCCAAGTTTCTTATCCAGACCACAGTTCAAGTTGAAGGAATGTTTTATCTATTTCATTTTTAAGATATTACAAAGTAGCACTACTCCTGCAGTGTGTTATTTCATTTTCTGAACAAGACTCTACATGTTAAGCTGCAGGGAACAGCACCATGTTCTAAAACTAGAGCCAGCGGGGTTCTGCAGTATAAATCCTATGGGCAAAAACAAAAAGTTGTAAAACATGGTTTTATCTGTTGTAAACCTTAGGCAAAATATTTCCCATTTATTATTTAATTATGTTTATTCTTAAATTCTGCTTTTTTCCAATACTTCTTTTCTGTTGTTATTGTTCCTGCAACTTCACCTATTTTATATCCCTAGTAAGACCATTCTGTCTGCTGTCACATTTAAGTAACAGCAAACAATAACTGTAGATTGTTGCTTTCTTAATAACCAAGCTGTAGTCATGATTGATTTTCATTTAAAAAGGCAAGAATCATTTTGGTTTATCTCAGTAACTGAGTAGTAAGTCGGTTTTCAACAGAGTTTATTCTACTTGATCATGAAGATACAATGCTCTGTGTTTTCATAAACTTGTATGCCAAAATTACCCTGTGTTAAGGCAAAAATAAAAATAGTATACATATTCTTATATCACTGACTGAACTAAGGATCTCAGTTACTCTGAAGGTAAAAAAATGAAGTATTTCAAATAAAGCAAACTACACATTGAGCTTTTATCACAAGGTACAGCAACACCATTGCTTTGGAGCCAGAACAATATTGCTGTGTTGGCATCGTGCAACCCTCTGACTAATTACCCTTGTTTGCTGTTATACTACATTCTGCAAGGAAAGGATGACTTAGACACTAAGGTATGAGAGGAAATTAATGACTGTGGATCCTAAGGAGGGAGCAACTCATCCATCCCTTTTATGTACTAACACAGGCAGGTCTTTTCTGAGAGTGTTGTTTTTTCACTCCATTCCTAAATATTTGTAGGATGTGTCTGTGTTCAGCCAGATCTCCAAGTGAAGTGAATCTCTTGATCATCACTATCTAATACCCTTTGACTCACATAATAGGGGGGGTCTTGGTGCACATGCATTGGATTCCTTTTTGATAAAAAACAGGAAGATAACTCCAGGTTCTCACCAAATGTATTCCAAATGTTTGTGATGGTTGAGCTCAAGGTAAAGTAAAATGCCCTGAAAAACATATGGCCTGGACATTGGGTCCTTGACACCAGCTACTTTACCCTACAGCTTTGCTCCCAGTAGCCCAGACAGGAGCCAAAGTCTTCCCAGGCAGTGTACAAGCAGCCTGGATAATTAAGCCAAACCTGCAAGATCGCCGCAGGTTCAAGGGATACTCAGGTCAGGTCACCTGGGCTAACCTCCCTCCTGAAGTGCTGTCAACAGAAACTTGGTCAATCATGAACCTGTCTAGTTGAGTCTTGAAGAGCTCCAAGGATGGAGGAGCTTCTCCTGGTGCCCAACCTGAACTTCCAAGATGTAATATGTTTTCATTGCCTTTGTTGTACTCTCTGGCATGAAGAGCTTGGCTCCATCATCTTTGTAAATGCATAAGAAGTATTTGTAGGCTGCATTGACTCCCTCTTACACTCTTTGCTGGACTAAATATGCCCAGATCCCTCTGTCTCTCTGTGTAGGCCATGTGCTTTTGGCCTCTATCTCAGAAGCCTCTCCAGTTTCTTTCCCATCCTCCTGATGTAGGATGCCCAGAGCTGGGCACAGCACTCCTGATGCAGCCTCTTTAGTGTCAGGGAGAGGAGCATAATGACTGCCCCAGAGAAACTGAGGCTACACTCATCCAAATGTAGCCCAGAGCAGGGTCTCTTATTAACAGTGTTCAGATTGGATATGTAAGAGCTCTACACTTTAGATTTAGGATCTCACCTTGTGTGGTGTGTGGACAGTCAAATGGAAAGCTTGTGATGTAGCAAGGACTTTAATGCTTCTTGGACCATTGTCAGAACACATAAGCATCGTATATTTTAAAACATTAAAGCATAGGTTTTAAAACATTAAAACATTGTATTACATTATTCCACTTGGGGTATTTTCTGAAAGCATCTCTGACTTTTTTCCATATCAAAAATTTGTGAACGAAGAAATGTGGTAATTCAGATAAATTGAATTAAACCTGACTGTACTTTTGAACCTTTTGGTATAGACTTTTTTTACCTTAAAGAAGATTTCAGGAGAAATAATTCCCTGGATGTTTCTGGATTGCTTTCTTTTTGTGAAAATAAGTGGTAATTACACCACACAATTGTGTAATATTTCAAAGATACACTTAAATAGTGAGAGGGATATTGTTTGGTGTAATAAGTTAAATTACAGATTTCACACTTTTTATCTAAAAAATAGATTTTTTAGATAAAAACATTATAAGTCTGTGACCATGATTCTATGAACAGACATCTGACTCAGGTATATCAGCTGTGGCTCTGATTGTGGCTCTAAAGAATTGTTAGATTTGCATATATGTCTCTTGTTTGCAACAATATGGGAAATGTCAAATCAGTTGTAATCTATTGTTTTGTTTCCAGGCAGTTACACAAATAATGCATTACCTGCAGTAGATGTTCTCCATCACTTATAAGTTAACACTTCATTTTTCATCACATAGCGCTCATCACAGAGCTAATGGTTTACAACAGTTATATTCTGGTTTTAGAAATAACTTAGCAACAGTGCTATCTCTGTGTGGTCTCAACTCAGTTACAATGTAGCAAAATCCATCCCATATGGTAGTCTTGTGAAAGAGAATAAAATTTATTATCTACACAAAATTTCACTACTAACCAAATTTACTTCATATTTGACTATATGCGCAGGTGGTATGTTTTATATAAATGTGTTGAGATTAAATTGGATGTACTGAACTTAATAATAATTTTGGTGTCATTGCCATATTGTACTTCATTATCAAAACATGTCATTTTGCATGGGAAGAATTACATTATATCAGAACTGGGTATTTGGTATTATAGGAGGAATCGCCTGGGCAAAAGATAAATTATGCTGTTAATGATAAATAATGGTTTTAAGATACTGTTAGATTAAAGATGGTGAAAAAAGTGATACATCTGAGACAATGTTGTTAGTTCATGTTATTGATTTGTTTCTAAGTATTTAGATCTCTTTCACATATATATATATATTTCATATATATGTATATCTCTTTTTTCCATGGTGTTTCTTATTTGTAAAATTCAGCTTTCTGGAAACTAAATAGAAGTCAAAATGATAAAAAAATTCTGACTGCTGAATTACAAAATTAATTCAGCTCCGCTGAATTGTAATATGCTGCAACATTAAAATTTGTATGGAGCATAATTTTGACACATACAAACACATTTATGTGGTTTTTCATGCATTGTTACACATGCTAATACTTCCATGTGTTTTTACAACATACAGTTTGGGAATTAGATCCCAGCACTCGATTTTCATTAGCGCTCTGTGTGTGTGTTAAGGGTTCATTTTTAAGTGAAAAATCTGTATCCCTGACTAAAAGAAGAGTTTATATAAATATTGTTAATAGCATATTTTTCCAAACACAGATACAATAGCAGAAAGGAGAGCCCTAAGAGAACATGTGTATCCTAAGCTGAGAGAGTTCTGCAGAGAAAACTATGGCCTGGAATTTCAGGTAGGTTTTGTTGTGTTGAATCTTGTATTACTTTATCTTCAAATTAACTCTGTTTAGAACGGATAACATTTTAAAATATAATCGGTAAAATAGAAAACTACAAAAACTTTGTTTCACAGAATCACATGCAAAATTATTCGGGTTGGAAGGGACCACTGGAAGTCATCTAGTCCATTCCCCCTGCTAAAGCAGGCTCACCTGGAGCAAGTTGCATAGGATTTCATCCAAATGAAAGGTTTTGAGTATCCCCAGAGAAGAGGACTCTGCACCCTCTCTAGCCAGTCTGTTCCAGTGCACTCTTACCCTCACAGTAAAGAAGTTCTTCCTCATATTTAGGTGGAACTTGCTGTGCACCAGTTTCTGCCCATTGCCTCTTGTCCTATTGCTTGGTGCTACCAAGAAGAGCCTGGTTACTTCCTCTTGACTCTCACCTTTAGGTTATTTGTGTGCTTGGATAAAATCCCCTCTCATTTGGATCTTCTCCGGGCTAAACAGGCCTAGCAGGCCTTTGATGTACTTACATTTTACAAACATATTTGAGATAAATTCTGAATAGATAAAAAAGCACCACCTCTGTTTTAGATATTAAGAGTATATAAGAAGAAATAATGTTACATCTGAATTACTGTGTTATGTTTCTAGAAACCATATTTAAGTTCCACGTAAAATGGAAAATAATTTAAGCAGGTGAATGCCGAAACGGATTACCAAAATGAATTGAACATGGTACATTTATATTGTGATTATATACTATGGAATTTGCTCTCTTTAATGTCAACTGTAGCAATCTTATTGCTTCAGTAAGTTCATGTTTTCCTTTGCGTTATGAGAGACATAGACCCGTACACATCTTTGGCAAGAGGTGGTTGGTAATAAAAAGAGTTGTTGATTTAAAACAGGTGTATTTGGCATCACTGTTAAAAGTCACTGGTACTTTAAATCAGGTATGTCCTAATTCACAGTACCTTATATGTCAGCAGGCCTGGAACCATTTCTCTGGTAAGAGAAACAAATACAGCTTGTGATGTTGTAAAAATGTTGTTCAGTTTTCCAGAAATTCTGGCTCTTCATCCACAAGTTTTCTTGCATACTTAGTGACCCCAAAAATTCCTTTCTCCAGAGTGTAGCTTGGAAACAGTTAATGCCTTTTATGCAATATCCTATTCCTCCCAATGTATTATTCCTGATGCACATGCAGCTGGTTTTTAATCAAAATAACAAGTTCTTAAATTAGGATATTTGGTTTTAATTCCCTGAGCCACAGTGGAGTTGCTGAATCTGCATGGTGGTAAATACCAGTGATTTTTGATTATGGCTATAAAAGAATTTCATCTGAAGGTCCTAGCTCATCAGCTGATTGGGAAGTCCCAGCTGCAGTGGTACATGAAAAGAATAGCAAAAGATATTTAAATAATATTTTTCTTGTATTACTACCATGTGATATTCATTGAAAATATCAACCCCTTATTTCTGTTATCTTTGAGGAGACTTCTTGGTGAAGGAAATGTCTCTTCCAAGTAGATCATAATCCACTGAATTCTTTGTGAGAGGATACATGTCTTTCTTCAAAGAGATTGTAATGTAATCTCTAGGGGAGGAACAATTAACTTTACTCTAGTTGATATTCATGGAGGCAAATTATTTTATTATATAGTTTCAACACCAGCATCTTTATGTGATATGAAGTCTGAAAGACAACTCTACTGGCACAATTCAGAAAATTGCTAGAAAGCTATCACATTTCTGGGGAAGCAAAGTAGGAAAATGTACAAAAATAACCAAGGAAAAGTAGCAAAGCCTTTTGAAAGAGACTCTGAGGTAGACTTTAGTAAGACTTTTTTTTCTTCTTATTCCAGTCCTGAGACACTAAATTTCTTAGCTAGCATTCGAAATCAAGGCTACAGTTTTTAGTGCAGTGTTAAGGTATTATGTAATTTCCAGATATAGGGGTAAATTTATATTTCTCTGTACAGAGCAGAGCACATAACTTCTTGCCCTGGTATGCAATCTTCTACTGACCAGACAAGAACTACCTTGCAGGTGGCTACCACAAATGCACTATTCAGGACACCCTCTACCTGATAAATTATGACCCAAATGAAAAGCATTTGAGTACATGCATTACTCCAAGTTTCACTGAGTCATCTGGCTGCACTCAAAACTGTTTAAATTGTTGCAAAGCATGAGATCTGTGAGGTGTCATTGATCTGGTGGGAGCTGTTACTGAACATAATCACCATATGAGTGGAAGCAGAACTGACTATCTTCAATCACATTATGAATGTGTTTGCTTGATGGCCTTTTTTTTTCTAATTGTATCAGAAAATATTTCAGAAAAAATAAAACACTTATTGGCTAGAAGAAGGCAAATAAGCTGAGAAAAAGACTTTCCAGAGCTCATGGTGGCTTTGACCTGAAATACAGTACTTTTACAGGAGAGGATGCAGAGGTTAAAGAAAGTAATTGAAATTGAAAATTTTGGGAGGCTAACCAAACATAGTTAATTAGCAACATACACTTTTCTTCTTCAAAACAATGAACTGTTTGAAATAATTTTCAACAGGGTATATATGCTATAAGGAAAGTAGAATTTTGCATTAATAGAATTTCTAGTTCCTTTTTAAGCTCTTGGAAGTGATAAAAATAAAATAATTTTATCTCCTAAGCAAAATCTGTGAAACTGTACGATTGGCAGGACAAAAGCTAAAGAAAGCAAAAGGAAACACTGAATTATGAATGAAAACTCTCTTGTTAGGTGACTGGTGTGGAATTGAACTAGACCAATGTCAGTCCACTGTGGGTAAGGAGCTGTTGCAGAGGGCACTAGTTGTAGTATGACCTTGGCAGCCTTGCTGAAAGTTTGAGTGAGTGTTTGTCACACAGTTTTTCCAAGCATAAGTAAAAACATGCTTCAAAATCAGATATAATTGTCTCCTTGTTACATTTCTTTAATTTTGTAAATCCTATTTATTTTAGTTAGCATAATGATCAACTAATGAGACCTTACTTTGAAATTTTTGATGTCTTCAGGGGTTTGTTTAAAATATTTACTCTTGCAGGACAAAATTGTATCATGTTAAGATATTATGCACCAAAACTTTTACCCTATAAAATAACAAACAGCCACTGAGCCCCTGTGGTTATCTGGTACTCCAGGGAATTTCCTCTTCATATTTTCAGAATTAATGTGATTTCTGAACAGTTAATTAAAATAGAAATTGCTTTCACATTTCAGAAGAACCTCAGCAGCACAATAAATTCATTCAACAAGTACTTAAAACATTTTTACTGTATGCTAAGATCGGTATCTGAAGGATTTTGTAATGAGAATATTTAAGTTTTATCATACATCATGCAAGTAATCACAGATGAATACAATGTGAAGGTCGATAATAAAGTTGTACTAATAAATAGCAAAAAGTAGAGAGGAAGAGGGGAACACTTTTTTTCCTAATGGGACTAAAAAAGAAAGAACAGAAAAGAAATCTGTGCAAGTGAGGGAAATAGGAAGGTTATTTGAAATGCAGTTTTGTAGAGCAGAAAATGCATGTTCCAGCAAAATTTTTCAACAGAGTTTCTGTAAAAAGTAAAGATATTGAGTGTATTTTCTTGGCAGTGTGAGCTACGCTTTACACTCAATGCATTCCATACCTGGGCTTTTTGACTCATCATGAGTCACACAGGACACTGCCTGTCATGTTTAGTAACAATGTGCCTGCTCCAACAAACACTGACATGAATCACATACTTTTAAGGCAGAAATAATCAATGAGACTATTGGTAGTGCAATTACACATCAGCATAACTAGCTCTAGGATTTGGTCTTAAATCTTGGTATTGGTAGGAGAAATTTCCCAAGAAGATTAACCAGCTGTAAGCTGCTGAAATTTAGTTTTACATCAACTCATTATTGGTTCTTATATTAAATCTTCAGACTAATTTTATAATCTGTTTGGACAACAGATAATTTTATGATTCTGTTTCTTGCAGAGTGTTTCCAGAGAACAAACAATATTAAAATAAATGTAATTTTGTAATGTATTCCTATATTAATACAATTTTGATTGGTTTTATAAACTATCCGTTTAGATTTTTTTTTGTTAAAGCTACATACAAGATGTTAAGAATCAGTAGTAAATGAGAAAATAGTAGCCTGTACCATGAGTTTTGTTCCAAAAGTAATTCATACATATGATTACTATCTTTTTTAATTTGATTTCCCACTGTAAGAATTCAGTGTTTTAGTTAAAATGTATAGCGAAATCACAGGTCGTCACTTAATTTGTTCAAATAAGTATAACATGAATAGTTTCTTCCAGGAGCTTTTTTGCAACTAATTAGGGTCATAAAACTGAGTCTGTAGCTAAATATGAAAGGCTGGACAGCAAGCTCTCTGCCACTGCATATCTCTATAATCTCCACTTCCAAAGTACAAAAATCATCTAACAAAGGAAGCATGATAATGTAAAACCATTGCTATTCTTTCTTTTGAGCCATGTGCACAGGATGGGTTTGTATCCTGTGGATACAAGTGACACTGGGTATCAAGTCATGGTCCTTACAGTGATCCACAGTGAGATTCCCATCAATTTTCATGGAGCCAGGATTTTTTTTCAATGCTTTTGTCATTATTCTTACCTACCCATTATATGCAATCTAGTAGCAAATAAAAGACTGCATCAAATCAAGATCTTGTCATGCTAATCTCCATATGACTATGAAATGAGAGACTGTCCAGGGGGGACTATCTGGAGGGAAAGAGACTGGAATTCTCATTTGTATGAGGAAACCCTGTCAGTCTGTGTAAGGACTGGATGTAGACCTTATTGCTTTTTACTGCACTGAAGAGCAAAGCTTTGTGCACAGGATGTTGGCAAAGCTCATTGTTCATTTGATTGGTAGAAAGAGCATATGGTAAGTAACTATGTTGCATACTGTTTTCCAGGTCATAGACTTATACTGGGGAGTTGAAGCAGACGAATGGGACAGTCCTGAGCTGCAGAAGACTCGCATGAAGCTGCTTGAAGATTGCTTGAAAAGTTCTGCAGGTCCATGTTTTGTTGTGGGTATAAAAATAATGTTTTACTTTACAAGAAAAAGATAATGTTATCTATCCTAACATGCATGATTCAGTAACAAACGTGTGATTTTCTTCTTTCTAAAATATTTTATGTTCATTGCTGTGCATTTGCTGTGCAAATATTTCCCTATGCAGCTCTGTAGATTAACAGTGATTACTCAGTATTAGTGGAGAGGAAAGAGGGATCTTTAATGATCAGTCCTCATAGCAAGATGGGTATGATTATACTACTATCACAACAGAATTATTGACAACTTGTTTAAGGAGGCCACAGTTAATTAATTCCTGGTACTTCTCACACGTGCATTATCAGCTGGTCTGGAAAGACTTAAGAAGAAGCAGCAGCAGCAAAGAACTGACTGCTCTGATCAGCATTTGCTGTTTTGTGTCATAAACACAGAACAATTTAGTATGGCAGGTATTAGAGTGAAAAAAACTGGAGGTCATTGAAAACCTGAGGAGGCTCTGAGTCTGTGATGTCAGAGAATCACAGAATCACTAGGCTGGAAGAGACCCTCAAGATCATCGAGTCCAACCCAGCCCTAACACCTCAACTAAACCACAACACTAAGTCCCACATCCAGTCTGTTTTTAAACACATTCAGAGATGGTGACTCCTCCACCTCCCAGGGCAGACCATTCCACTACTTTATCACTCTTTCCATAGAAAACTTTTTCCTGATATCCAACCTGTGTTTCCCTTGGCGCAGCTTAAGGCTGTGTGCTCTGGTTCTGTCAGTGCTGCCTGGAGAAAGAGACCAACCCCCACCTGACTGCAACCACCCTTCAGGGAGCTGTAGAGAGTGATAAGGTGATCTCTGATACACTGATATGCAACTGATTGTTCTCTCCATGGTCATGCAAAATAGTCTTAAGACCATGCCTTCACTAACCCAAATTTTCTTTTCTATACTATATTTGCCGAGAAAATACTTCAGAAAAGGTCCAAGGTTTTTCTCCTTTGTGTCTAAACGTAGCTAAGTCAACTCTAATTCTTAGTCTTTTCATAATGAGACAGAGAAAAAAACTGCCAGTCCGGATTATTTTTTTAAGTGAAGAATGTTAAAGATTTTGTGAACTGAACCCGGTGGGATGGAAGGGATACAAAGCACTGCCTGCTGTGAAGGCTGGAGATCACGTTTCTCCATGCCAAAGATCAGACAAGGAGCAGCCTGTAGCATGCGTTATTCTGTCACACCCTTACAACCATCTCTCTGGCTCTTATTCATTCACCTGTTTGCCTCACTTCCTTGTTTAGCTTCAGAGCCATGAAGAACAAAGACTTTACCCTGAGAACCCAGTGTCTGGAGTACAGTGTCTGGGCTGGGTTTGATGTGGTCATGACACTGTTTTTCACAAGCACACACTGGCCCAGATCTCTAGAGAGTTTGGGTAGCTTTCATCTTGTATGACTATATTTAGTTTTCTGGGTTTATTTTTCTACTTTCTATCTTCCCTTTGATGAAAAAACTGGAGCTGGAACAGAAGGGCATGGAGGCTTTCATGAAGCAACACCCAGTGTCCTTAGACATGGATTTGTAAAGTCTCTGATAGTGAAGGAAACCTTGTCACGTACTATTGCTGCATATTTTAGCAGCTCAGAGTCTTGAAGCTTTTAAGAAATGCCTGCCTGATATTGCTACTAAAGAAATCAAGCTGAATCAGAATTTTTAAACAGAATGAAACAGTTAGCAAAGAGGTTGCATTGAACCAATGACTTCATTGTTTATTTCAGGTTTTCCAAGTATGGGCCAAAGTAGTAGCTCTCCCAGTGACTAGACTGGCAAAACCACAGAAATCTGTTTATGCACATTTATTTTTTGCTCTGCTGTACCATAGTGAGATGTGGTTTATTTCATTTACAACAAAAATTGAAGATGATTCTACTCCAACAAGCATAATTATTTTTCATTTATAGTAACATAATGAAAAATTGACTTTGGCACTGCAGGCTTTGGGCAACTTGCCATTTCTTGAGAAAGTTCTATAAAATGTGCCACTTCTTTTCAGCTGTTGGGGTTTTTTGGGGTTTTTTTGTTGGTTTGGGATTTTTTGGGGGGTTTTCTATTGTTGTTGTTGTTGTTTTGGGGGTTGTTTTGTTTTGTTTTGTTTTTTGTAGTTATCAATTACCACTTTTTGAATTGAGACACAGATCTAGGATTACATGGAACTATTCAGAATTAGCTACTTGATATATACTGATTTTAGAAAGTGTTTCTTTATGGCAATTTTTGCCTGCATTTTAATATCGGATGGAGAGAAAATTAAATTCAGTCCTTAAATTAGTGCAGTAAATAAGTTGGAAGTCCCAAGCTTTTCTCCAAATATGAAACAATATAACCAAAATTAACACTTACTCATAAGCACAAGGAGGAGACAGTTCAGAAAAAAATGGAAAACTAATTTCCTGTGAACACTGACTTTGGGAACGTACACGTCTTCTCTTAACTGCTGCCTGACCTTTACTAATACTTGATTCAGGTAAGGGAGAGGGAAGTTGTTTGGATTTTGATTAGGCTGGGGTTATTTGTTAGGTTGTGGTTTTTGTTTGGGGGTTTTTCTGCTGTATAAAATGAGTGCCTATTGTATTGTCATTTAAATCATTTAAATACTCATAGCTTTTACTGTAGGTAAATACATACCATGCTATTTTTGATCGACAGAATAATTTATTAAGACTCATTTATGAGGGGAAAATACTTTTCATACAAATTTTATGCCGATATCTTGTCTTTGGAATCTACGTGGTAAGATTGAAATGCAGTATATTTATTAAATTGTGAACTGCTTAAACTCTACATTGCACAACAATACCAAAGAAAAAATTGATTTAGTGCATCACTGGAACCTTTACATTTACAGACATCCTGCAAATTATAACACATAGGTCCTTTTCCATCTGCATAGCACCACATAGTCTCTGCCCAAACTGCTGTCCTTGCATGTCTATGTCCTGAAAGATTGTAAAGTGAAAAAGAGAAATGGAAATTAAATGTCAGTCTGTTACCTGTAAAGGTTTGCTCAATTCATGCTTGAGATTGTGCAAACCTTAAAGGTTATCTCCACCTATCATTTAAAACATCTGGGCCAAAGAATAATAAAAACATTCTCAGCGTACTCTGAACAGCAACTGGAATTTACATTAGCCCTCTCAAATTACCAGCAGCTTGTTCTTAATCTGAACCTGTTAATGGTGTCCATAACCAGTTCACTTCCTTGTTTGCTGATGGAGAACAGATGACCACTTAGAGATATGAGAATCACCAAACATTTTGAATTGCGTCTCACCACATCCTCAAGAGTTGACATCTAAATAAGTGTAACCTGAGCTCTTGCATCGTGCCTGGTGTTTTCACTGGTCTGCTGAGGTACTCACTGAGTATTTCTGAAGCTCCTCTTTCCACAGACCTACTGGGGATGTATAAAAGCTCTTTTCTGCACTTTCAGTCCAGGGCAAGGGCAGGAGGAAGCGACTGACAGACCTGAAATTCAGGAGCCACACATGAATCCCTTCCTGAACAGTTCTAGGGAAGTATAACACTCTTTCGACTTCCATAGACCTAAAGAATCTAGCATTACAAATTTGGAATTCCAGTAGGATTTTAAAAGAATATTAGCAATTTACAATATTTGGCATGTCCTTAAATCACGCCGAAATTGAAGAGGAAGTATGGTAAATTATGGAGTGGGATGTTTCTACTGTTTGTATCTTTGTGTTCCTCAGTATAATGCATGCTTTAATTGTTCCATGAAGTATATTGCTGTAGTCTCTCTTCTTAGTACAAATGGTTGATAATTAATTTTGAGCGCATTCCAACTCAGAGAAAATTCCAAATTATATTATTCCTGCTCTGCTGAATCTCCTCAACTCCAGTTTCAGTTCTGGTGGTACTTTAAGGTTTATTCCTAATTTAAAAACTAAATACACGCAGGGTCTGGAATGCCTGAGTTATATTTTGCTTTTGCTTTCCTGGGAAAATCGCCACACCCTTTAAGTTAGGGAGGCAAAAGTCAGTCAAATGTGTCTATACTAAAACATCCAGCTCAGGGGAATGCTAAGGACCCAGTCCTTTTGGGAAATTCAACAGAAGTTATCTGTGCTTGGGCATTTCAGTATGTAATTTTCCCCAAGGACACAGCTCTATTTATTTTTACATATTTGTTTTTGAGTGAATGAAGAGAATATGTGGAACCAGATATGGCAGAACAGTCCACCTCTTCCAGTAAAGTAAATTCCAAAAAAGAAATACCAAATTATTACTTTTCTTCTCACTCTGCATCTGATTCAAAAGCCATCCAAATAAAAACTTCCTCTAATACAAGTGGGTTTGGGGGATTCAGGAATGTCTCCATATGACTTCTTGGCATTGATCTGGAGTAAAGTACATGTCTGCAGATATTAATCCTGTTTTAGATGGACTTGGCCAACAGAAATGATTATTCTGTAAATATCAAAGTAGAGCTTTGTATATTTTGAAACCCTTCAAAACAAACAAAGTGATCAGTTTTAAAGACAAAATATGCAACTTACCCCCCAGCAAACTTTGGTCTTCTTTCCCAGCCTCCAGATTAAAAAGCAAAGGATGTCTATAGGGAAAGGGATAGATAGTTGGCTCTGAACAACACATATACACAGAAAGTGAAATCAAGATGAGGGGATGTTACATGATTAAGCTATTGTAAGTGAATTCCTTCATCTGCTTTAGGGATGGGAATGTATTTTCCTGTGAATCGTACCTGATTCTCTAAATCTTAAATGCTCACCCATGTCTTATACTGAGCCCATTGGAAACAGGTACCTGATTGCTCAGACAGCTTTTCCATGTAACACAGAAACTGCATGGGTTTTTGTGTAGTCTAAAAATAACTTGCATTTTCAGTCAGAAAACTGCATGTATTTTCTGCTAAGCCACTGTACTTCTTTTACTTGACATAAATACAATTTCTGGTGCTGCATTCCAGAAAGGTTAAGTATTATATTTAATATGAATGACCATATTAGTGAGAATAAGATTAACATGAAGTCACATTTCCATCATTCTATGTAATGTGTAGAGGAAGAAATAGGCTGCATGAGATTTATGCAATTTATTTTCTCATGACCCTCAAGAACTTTACCAAATCATCTTCTGAGGTAGTACTGTAATCAGTTAAATGTAATGATCTGCCCTACAAATGAATCTGTAGGTCAAAAATCCAGCGCCAGCTATTCTGCAGAAATGAGAGAGATGGAGGGGATTCTAAACCTTGCAATGCTATTTCTGTGTAAAGAAACAGCATACTTTACAATATTTAGCAGGCAGCTAGTAAGTTCAAAGAGAGATATTAATAGTGCTACTTGCACCTAGCATATATACCTTTCCTTTTCTCAAATATGGACATCCAGTTCAGAGATTCTTTGGTTCTCCAATAACAGACCCAGAAAGAAACACCTACCCAAAAATAACTAGTTCACTTTTCAGTCTGATTATTGTTAAATTCAGCTAGCAGTAGCTGGGTCTTTTTTTCTTCTTCTTCTTCTTTTTTTTTTTTAATAATCAGTATGTATAATTTAACAGGATACCTCTTTCTTCAGTGAAAGATGCTGATTTATGAAGTAAAATAAGAAAAAGTATCAGTGTTCTTCATAGAGATACTGTTATGCATCCTTAAGTTATTGCCTTTTCTCTCTTAAAATATTTGCATTCAGTGCAAACTGCTTTTTTGGAGTTTGTGTCCTGTTAATATGCAGTGTAATAAGCTTCTTTCTTTCATAACTGGAGAACCTCACAGAGTAACTTTTTATTTCATTCCACCTTGAAAAAAATGAAGCATAGAATATTTGCTTGGAAAACTAGGGAGACTGCAATTATTGTGAGTAAAGTACATGTTTTTTTTCTTGTTAGCTCTTTTGCATAGTATAGAAATTACTTTATTGCTTGAAACTGTTGTAAAACACTTTAGTATACCAGGGCTTCTTCTGGCTGGAAACAGTTCATCAGCTGGCCACAAGCTTTGGCAGACTGTATCCTCTGCCCCTCAGTCATACAACTGCATGGCACAGGCCAGACAGTGTTTTCATTCAGGTGAGTGGCACATATATATTTTCACTATATTTTTTTCATTTCCATGGACATCTGCTGCAGAATTTTTAAGCTTTTGAACGGAATGATGATCTGACCTATTACCTGCAGGTAGTATTTAATATTCAGTGTTTGTATGCTTACCATTAATTGGAAGTCAAATAACCTACTATGTAAAAATTAGTGTTAGAAAAGTCCTGAAGATATCCCAATAGAAAGGCACTATTTCATTTTTAGCTCAATCTAAGCTCTTTGCCTCATGGTTTAACACGTAAATACCATCCCAAAATGGGAATGCAGAAACTAAGCTGCCTTTCTGATAAATACAAGAAAGAGCATATTTCGCAGAAAATGAAGATCCTTGCATACAAAGTACACCAAAGAGGGCAGTAAAGAATGAAGAGGAGTGCCAGCTTTTGACTCCAGGGTTTGGTGTCCAGAAGCCAGTGCCCTGTCCTCCCAGCTGACTACACTGATAGGCTCAGAGTATCTTCCTCCTTTCTGACTCCATGATACCTGTGTCCCTGGGTACTCAGGAAGGAACAGCAGTAAACAGCAGTAGGAGGAGCTTTTCCCATTAGCCACTCTTCACCTGTGAGATGCAAGACAGGGTTTGAAATCACAATTCTTTGCAGCTTGGATGAATGTTGTGATTATTTTAAAAAGCAGGGAAGGCTACACTACCATGCCTTCCTCTAAAAGACAGTATTGATCTCCTTGCTGTTTCCAACAAATTCCCCATTCTCTGTAAGAAGAGTAGTGATTTCCACAGACAAGGTTATTGACTTCAGTCTGGGCTATGTGCTACAGTTTTTTAGTAAACTTAACCCTTTTGATTTGTTTTTCTACCCAGTTCACTCTTGTCAAGTGTTACAGGACCTGTCAGAGAGTTGACAGAATTCTGGACTGCAGTACGAATTACCTGCAAGGTCCTGAGCTTTATGTGAAAGGAAAAATGTACATGCCTGTCAAGAAATCTCCCATGCAATTTCAAAAATAGAGCAAAGTGAGAATAACACATTTGTTTGGAGGACAATCAGAGTGAGTGAGCACCTCAGATCTTTAGGCAGAGGTAGGCAAAATCTCCAGTTCTTCCTCTATGCTGTCTTTATTCGCTGTCCTCTTCCCTAATTATAACCTTTTTGACTGATTTTCTCACCTGCATCTATGTTCAGGCTGATCAAAGACCCATCAATAATAAGCAATGAAGGAAAAGGCAACAAAATTAACTAATTTGGTGTTGCATGATCCTGTAGAAGACAGGGAGATTGTGGAGGAAGACCATTGATACTTTCTCAGCCAGGAGAGAGTTCTGATGAAGCAAACTGTACCAGGGAAGTAGGTCATGAATTTCTTCTGAGGAAGCATATTCACTCTGTGTGATAGACTGGTAGCTCCTACACACTATGTCCTGAGAAATTACTCATCCTTATTTCATCCCTACCACTAGGGAAAAGCTTTGAGATTTAAAAATACCACACTGTGGGTGAAGTTCAGAGTTGAGGGAATTGGCTCATTTACAGACAGATTTGGCTGCTCTCTTTAATTTTCTGAAAGACAGGTCAAACATCAAGAATCTTCACCATCATTTTCTTTTTTTTCTACACTTTTTATGTCAGAAACTGTAGTCACAGCAAAACATGCCAGTACTTGCACCTCATCCTTCCAGTCCCAAATGCAGTCAGTTTTCTTACAAGGTAGTTCAACAGTCCTTTTTGTTTTTCATGAAACTGAAACCAAGATCTGTCTCAAGTCTCTGAAACTCATATAGTCCCCCCAGGGTGCTCCTGCAGTGCCTCCAGGGAAAAAGGGAAGACAGAAATTAGGGCATGGTTCTGTGAAACAACACACTGCAATATTTCTCAAGCCAAGGGAACATAAATATGTATCCGGGCAGGTGGAAAAACAATTCTCAGTACAGAAATGTCTTTATTATGCCTTCCGTTTCCTATTCGCTTCAGCAACTTCAATTCAAAATGGTATTTCTTGTGAAGCTGAAGTTCTAAAATTAATTCTATTTATTCACAGCTTCAGCCTATGGAGAAAAAGCAAATGAAAATGTTTGATGCTGCCTATGGTATCATTTTTCCCTTAAAAACTAAAGAGGACAAACAGTGTAAAATAACAGTTCCATTGCTGCTGATACATAAATACACATCCTTTGCATATCAAAATAGAAATACTCAAAATAAAAGGCTTATTTTGAAAGCTATCATTAGCCTCATTTTATGAATAGGCAGTCTGAGTCAGTGGCAAAAGTATCAGGAACTTACAAGTTTCCATACTGAGATGTAGTAAAAGTAGAAAGAAGATTTAAGAGATCTGCAGCAGCTCTAATGTTCTGTCTGATAAGCTGCACTGCCTTACAGCTCTTGGCAGAGAAGAAGAATGCTGCTCTGAAAGACACTTTGACCTGTACATCCGAGAAATCACAGATTAGGACATTTTTGTGTTTTTTTCATATTTTTAATTTCTAATGGTAGAATTTTTGGGAGACTTAATACCAATGCAACATAACTTTTTTTCCTTTGATAGGCAAGGAAAGCCATCAAATGTATGTATTTATTTGGAGGACATTCTCCCTGTGTTTCTATCATGACATCCTTACACTGTACCTCATTGCAGCTAGAAGTACAATAAAAAAGGAGTAGAGGCAGCTCTTTTCAGAACATCTCCTGGGCACCAGCTACTCTGGAACTCCAGCTTCCTTAAACTTGGTTTAGACTAAGGATAGTATTACAGCTTTCTTCACCTTGGTTTCAACAGTACAAAGGCTTAGAGTTTGCCCTAACAAGCAATTAACGTGTATATTCCATTGAGATAAATTGAAGTAAACATACTTTTCTGGCTTTAGATCTGATGATTCACTATTGTTTAGCTATTAACATTTCTGCTTTGAATTTGAAATAAGTTGGCTACTGTTCCCTTAAGTTATAAAATAATAATAAAATCGGACATTCTTTTTTGTTTGTTTTTTGTGGTAAGTTCTTGGTTTCAAGGCCTGATAGGCAGGGACCCAGCTAATCCTGTTATTTTAATTTTCTTTTTTTTTCCCCAAAAATATATCTGGCTGGACCTGCACATTTTATATCATATAATTGATTCCTACAGAATGCTGTTAGAACAGAGTTATCATGTACTTGGAAGAAACCAGAAAGAGCTATAATTGTACTAAATTTCTTAGGATGGGATGTTAAATAAAAGGCCTTGAAAAACTGGTATCCTGACCATTTGTTTCAGATTTTCAAGATGTGTTTTACTGTATATTTGGTTATATCAGTTAAGCCTACATTTCTGCAGACAGGGAGGGTAAACCTGCCAAGATGTTACAATTCTGTGTACCTTCCTTAACTTGAATGGCTTCCAGGGCAGGTTTGAACGTGCAAATGCACTGTCTTACCACCTCCAAATTCAATATGAAAGACATAGAATGTAGCCAGCATGCATGTAAGAAGTAAGATTTTTAAACAGCATTTCTTGTAGTGATGCTGAAGTCATTCTGTCTCCATACATACAAAATATAGCAACTGAAAGAAATTGAAGGGTGTTGGAATCTGATTGCTGTAAGTATGCTTTTTAAAAAAAAATATTTTGATTAAATCTTGGTCTTTTAAGCCAGTTGCTAATTATAAATGTCAATATTTCACTTACTTTTTTTGTTTCTGTGTCTCTTTTGTCTAAAGAAGTACGATCCACTACATATTATCAACTACATACATTTTATCAACTAACATGTGTGTGAACATCCCAGTAAGCAGTAGAGAAAAAAATTTATTTGTCTGAGAAGAAATGGCTATTTGGCTGAATTGTATGGCTTCAAAGAGGAAAAAAAGGTTTTATTTCATAAGACAGATTTTACTACAAAAGGGCGGAAGCCTAGAAGAAAAGGCTGAGGGTGCAGGGAGTCAGGTCTCTAACCCCAGGTTAAACAGAAGGCAGTGAATAGTAAGTGACCATAGGGGAGAGAGGGATCCAGAGGACTTTGTAGCCCTTGTTAGTCGTGCAAACTGTGGAAAGATAACATTCATGTTTCTGTTGGGGTTAATATTCAGTCGCTTATACAATGCTATGAGATTGCTTGCACAGAAAGGAGCTGCAGTCGCAGGGCCTTTGATGTGCAACTGTGACCCCATCATTCCAGGGTTTATACCTGGTGACCACAGACTTGTCCTTCTTCCAGTTCAGGGGAGGTTTTGAAACTGGGCTTTTGTGCTATGGCTGTGCTTTATTTCACGCTTTGCTCCAGGTGGTTGCCCTCAAGCTACACCAGATTTCTGTGTGAGGCCTCCTGCTGAGGCATGGCATGATCCAGACCGCAATCCACAGCTCTCCTGGGAATGGTAGAAAGGCACCTCTGGGACAGACCAGCCAGAGTAAGACCAGCCTTTCCCAGCCCCTGACAACAGATGAACTTAATACCCCACGGTGTTTTAAAAGCACTTAAATCCCTCCAGTTTTCAGCCCACGGTGTGAAGCACGGAGCACCTCTTCAATAATGTGAGATACTCATTCTCCTAATGGAGCTGTTCTACTTTGAATAAGTGATCTTAGTCTAAGCTTATATTAATTTAGCAGGCTGAAATGTGAGTCACTCAGGTCATCATCACAAGGGATCAAGGCTTTCCTTCTTCAGTAATGAGCAGTTTCTGTAAGGACAGAGCTGAGAATTAGGAAAAAACAGCTTCCACTATGTGGTTATGACAAATCATTACATACCTGTCCAGCTCAGGCTTAATTCCCTGCACTTAATTCCTCTGTCGCATGGGGACAGTGATACTTCTAATTTCTCATGGATCTTGCAAAACCAAATTGTTTAAGGAGTGCTTAGTCCTGTACACAAGGAAGTGTATTAAGTTAAAAAATCAGCTGTGGTTGGATTTAATTCCTTCAAAGAAGATTTCTTGAATGCTTATTTTACAAAAAGCTGGCAATCCAGGACTGCTCTGAGAAGAGACAGAGAAGCCATATGTACGTACTTCAGTGTCACATGTCTTCACAAAGACCAAGACATAGGACTGATTCCAAGTAACTCAGCAAAAGGTCATTGGATCAGATCTCTGTTGGCAAAATGGCAAAAAAAATTGTTGCTCTTAACAATTACCTGAAACGACTCCATAAAACATTACAAATCTGACTTCTCAAATGGCTTCATTTGCGGCTGTCAATATGTAATTTTGTAAAAAAAAAAGATTAATTAAACCAATCAGTAATTAATATAATTTGCTGTTATTTGACAGCTGTTTTTTATTAAAATTACTACCAAATATCTTAGCTGGAATTAAATATATCTAAAATTTCAGTTTGTTCTGCTTTAAGATAATTTATGGCATCAGAATTCATGAATATTTTAGTGATGATATCTGAACTAATCATACGACATGCCATGTGAATCCCTCCTATCTCAAGATCAAATCTAAATCTTCTTTGTGTCCTCCTTTTGGTCATTATTGTGACTGCACCTATAATTTTAATATCTTTCCACATCAAGAATATTAGAATGAAAAATGCTTCCCATTGTACACAATAGTTTTTTAACCTTCATTTAATAGTGATTTCAGCCTCAACAAAGCATTCCTGATGGAAACGACAATGGATGTGGCTCCGAGCACATCCGAGCAGCCTGGTCTGTTGGAAGGGGTCCCTCCCAAGGCTGGGGGCTTGGGAGTAGATCATCTCTGAGGTCCCTCCCAGCCCATTCTGTGACTCGGTGGTTCTGTGAAAGCTAAGAAGGCTACTGCTGAGGTTGCTCTGTGTTAATTCTATAAAGTTTTGTTAGACACAAATGGTTGCTGAGGATTTTATACATTTGTCGGCCTGGTCGTCTTACACAGTTCAGTCACCTCCTATCTAATGAGTTTTTAATTTGTTGTTTTACTGTTAGAGGAAAATGACTCATCAGGTGGAAGATTTTGGTTCATGAGTCTGCATATAAAACTGTCTCTTGATAGTGAACACAGTGTAAACATTACTGTTCCCTTTAAAAATAATTCCCTATCATAATCATCAAAATGCTGCAATGTTGTCATCACAAATTGAAGTTTTGGGTTCTTACTGTAGAGTACTATAATATATTTCAAAAGGATCTGAAATCATGGTAATTCTTGTTTACAGATTAAGTATGAAACAATATGAAGATTGTGAGAAATTATGTTTACTTTCAATCCTGTTGCTTCATTTTTCTTTATTTTTCTAAGAAGAAATCTGCATTTACTTGAATGTATAGGGAAATGGAGAGGGGGCAAATATTTCCAGAGGCTGCTGCAAGCCTCTGACACGGATGAAGTTCAGATACTGAAGCTCCTGCAGGAAAAGAGCAGTTCAGAGCTTCTCATTGAGGCCTCTAAGGTTTGAGTGGTTTCGTGGTACCCTAATAGATTACATGTATACAGATAGATAGGAATTTAACCAGAATGACACCAAAAGAGTGAAGGGAAGGAGGTACTTCCAAGCCTCACCTCTAACATGGGAAGATGAAGTTTTCACAGCCTGCATCTGCAGATGCACCCATCCTAAGGCTGTCATGCAGCCTTAGAAACAAATAGTGGATTAAAATTCCAGCAAATTCATGTAGTCTGTTTATATCCCTCAGTCTTTTTTTTAATCTACTAGTGCCACTGCTAATGGAAAGCATGCAGTGCATCTAGAGGAAGGTGCATTTGTGTGAAGAGCTGTTCCCCAGGAACATGGTGTGTTTATGTGGCGTAACCCAGCATTTGAGCATTAGTTTCTCAGTAGAAAACAGCTGCACTTACTCAGCATGCCTCCTGCTCCCAGCCTGGGCTGTGATACCACAGTCCTTCAGAAAACTAGTGGTAGTCACATTTGTACTCTCCAGTAAAACGAAGAGTTTTGTTTCAATGCCTCCATTAAAGGGCCAGTAAAACTGGGCTGTAGGTTGAGGCTGGTCTGAAGTTACCAGAAAGCACAGGACTGACTCCATTAACAGTTTTCTAGCTCATAAAATTTTCTACCAGAATATTCTTCAAATGATTACACTGAGTCAGGTATTAATACCAGAACCTCAGTAACTTTTGTTAGGGCTCTAACAGGAACACAGCTGCAGTGCAGTGCCTGGGATGACCCTGCTCTAAATTATAGGCCTGCTCAGCACTGTATTTAGGGTTTGCTGGATCATGTCAAAGTTCTTTTTTATTGTGTTTTGCTCAAGTAGTCAGGAGGATAATCCCTCATACAAGATTATTTATATAATGTCTTTTGCAATGACAGATGAGAGGTATAAAAAAAGTCTTGTCATTTCATTTTAAAATAAAATCAGTCATTATTTAACTATAGTACAGTGAAGAGAGAACAGCATAACCTGTACCAGAGAAGCAGAAAAGTACACAGAATAATTCTAAAACAAATTTAGTTGATTAAATGCAGTACATTAAAATCAGACATAATAATGTTGACATTTTAGTATTGTTAATGAAGGGCCCAGTTATTCATCTTTGCTGAGGGAACTGTCTGTTGAATCCACTGGACTTATATTCAGAAAAAGTGGAGCCTAATGATTTCTAAGTAATACTTTCTGTACAAGGTAAAAGCTCCTCTGAGAGAAATTTATGAGGTTTCTACGTCAACCTGAATGTGAAGAAGCTTTCCAATTCAGCATGATATAAGTTATTAACCTCACTTGAATGAAGAAGGAAAATAATACTATATTTTGTTTAACCTCTGCAGCTTCAGAATTCCAAAATTACAGGGCTCTATGAATAGATCAGAATAGTAAAAGCTTTGACATTTTCCCCAGCTATCTCATTATGTGAAGCAACATAGCCCTCTCTGAGGGGAGCTACTAGCTGGAACGATCACAAATCAAAAATAAATGTAGATTATAGAAATACTGGATCATTTTATTTCATCAAATTAATTATTATATAATTCTAGTTGCTGAACACATTCATTCCGTTCTTGTGACTCCTTGATGTGTGCCCTTAATGGAGCTATGGTGGGATCTGAATGGGCAGCCAGGCAAATTCAACTTTCCCCTAAAGCCTCTCTATTGGAGAAGCTTCTTGAAGGACTTGGATGCTGTGACTTGTCAGAAACTGGATCCTGGGCTGTATGAACTATGACAATTCCTACGTTCCTTGCTTCTCCTGAGCAGTGGGCAGACACTGACTTGTTCCTGTCCACCAGCTCTTTGTCAGTGCTCCTCTGTGGAGGGTGCCAACTGCTTGCCATCAGAGCCAGCATAGTAGTTTATGAGTTCTCCCTGGTCTGCTCCAGGCAAAAATCAGCCAGGTTAGTTACACTCAATGCCAAGAGTGGTCTGAGCTAACTGGTTTTCCCTGGAAGGATTAGGAAGTGCTGGTGCACTGCTCTGATGCCTGCTCTGGGGCTGCAGCATCTGGCACGGTGAGCCACTGGAGTGCTGTGTGCCAACATAGCTGGGTTCAGCAAAGTGTCCTGCTGCTTCCTGCTTTTATAATCAGTGAAGCAAGCTTCATCATCATCAGTTATTGATTTTCAGGGTGTTCTTCTGCTGGAAGAGTTTAAAGCAGCTTCTCATTATGATGAGTGGTTTAAAAATAACGAATATTTAGATATTATTTACAAACATGCTTATTTACATTTTTAGGGCACTACTATATTTGCATTAGCATTACTTTACTAAGAGGTCTTTCTGATTCAAATCAAGATTCTGATACTGTAGGTTCCTCTCCACATTAAGTACTCCTCATTAACACAAGATCTTTGCTGAATATATTAAAAACGAGGAAAGAATTTTTAAAAATCACATTTTAAATAAAGTAAGAATTCTCACTGACTTCTCTGGACCAAGTATTTAATGCAGAATTGATCTGATCATCACAAACTTGAAAAAAAATGTCAAAAGATTGCAGTAATTTCCTATAACACTATTGTTTTTGCAGTTGTAGGACATTACAATCATATTTTTACAAAATGTTTACAGACAGTAAACTACAGAAATAAATTTCTTTAAAAGAGTATATTTAGAGCACCACAACCAGTATTTTAATTCTCATTTTTTTGAGGGGAATGTCTCCTGTGGCCTGGTTTAAGAACTGGCTTCCACAAACCTTTGCCTTTATGCAGAGGTACTAAAATTGGAGTTGATCAATTTCTATCAATTTCTACTAGTATTTGCTTCTTCCTTGTGCCACTGTTCATTCAGTGGACAGCTACTGGGGTAAAGACGACAAGAATAGAAGACAGCAAAGCAGCTCATAGTTCTGCAACACTGATCCTTGCTGGTATAAGCCACAATTTCAGTTTGCTTTTGCTTGTGAGAATAATCTCAACCTGTGACTGATGGAACTCAATAATACATGAGTCAATACCGTGCTAAGTATATACGGTATTTTTAAATTATTTCTTTTGAATGCCTTTTTATTTTTACTGCTAGTTAGTACTATGAGAGACAATATATCTAGTTGAAATTTTCTAAGTCATCATAGTAAAATGCAGCTCAGTACAGTACCCTTAACAGCAATTCCTGTCACACGGTATCTGTTTCCCTTACTAGTAATTTCAAAGCCATTACACTACTACCAGACTTACTTTTAGGAAACTCAGATCCCAAGGATGCTTTTTGCATAATGAAAAAGAAAAATTTAATCCCTACTTTTATGTAACTACATAGGGCCTATTGGGAGAGAAGTATGGGAACATCCGAATACCAGGGGAAGTTGAATCAGCAGAATTTGAAATGATCCTGGATGCTGCTGTAGAGGCCAAGCTAGAGACAAGGATTTTAGAAGAGTGGTACTGCAGGGATGAGAACGCAGTGCCACCAGCATATTACCTCAGACCAAAATCAGAAATGCTGAAGAACTACCAGAATACGGTAAGTCACGGTCACCTGCTCACAACATTTTTCTCTGTCCCTTACAGTGGCAGGCAGTCCCCAAGGCCAGGCACTTGCTGTTGTCTTTGAATTAGGTTCTACAGCCCTGTCCACACCTGAACAACTGCTGCTGTGGAGCTCCTTTCCTGTACATGGTGAAGGAGCAGCTGCAAAACTCCAAGGAACACGACTCCTGCATTGCTCTGATAGCTAGAGCAAGTGAACTTGGGTCACCTGTGCCCTGTTAGGGCTAGTGGGACACTTGTACAGATTTCCCTTCCCTGATGTTGCAACATGGGGAACTCAGGCTCTTCTGCTTTTTACTCTACATTTGCTAGATTTCAATGAACAAGACTTGCAGAGGAAATACACATGTTCCCTTCTATCCCCATAGAAGAAAACTGTGTCACACAAGTGCTTAGCACTGTCCTGATTTAGATATCATACTTCTAACTTATTAACTGTATTCTAACATAAAATTTTTCAACACTGTTAATTATCATTTTTAAAGCAGGTATTTGTCTTTAATTGAGGATGATAAAAACTGTATCTATTTCTCAGGGCTCAGTTCTACCCTCCTACACATCCAGTATATACCTAAGGACATATTTTAGTGTACAAAAAATTAAGCCCTTAAAAGAGTTTTCACTTCATTTTGAGTGCATATTATATTATTGGGGATTTTTGTTCATAAATCTTTGTACTTTTCCTGAAGCTACTGACTAACACAGGACTAAATAAAAAAATGTTCATAGCTTAAATGACTTAATGTTCATAACTTAACTTTAAAAAGATGTTCATAACCTAAAGCTGTAATGTAGATGTAACATAACTTAAAGGTATAACACAGAGTTACATCTCATAAACTTATAGAAAGTAATAAAAGATACTCAGCTCTATCAAGAAAGAGTTGTTAGGGAATTTATTCTGGAGATTCCACACTCCAAGAAAACTGGAGACCCCTGAAATATTTCACCAGCAGTAAATGAAACCTAGCTGCTTTGGAGAAAACACCGGCATGGCATTTGCAAGATACCATCTGAAAGGATTAGTGAATTTATATTAGAGTTCCTCTCTGATGACAGTTAAGATTAGTGTTACTATAGCAATGAATGAGTGAGCGTAATGTCACGTATAATCCTGTGTTTTTAAAATATGGTAGCTAATAGAAGGCACTTAATTACAGGCACCAGGAACCTCATTTTCAGTTTTGAGATCCAAGTTTAAGTTATTGTCATGATTACATCTCATTAAAGGAGCGATAATTTTAGCAGTATTGCTGCTGCTGCTTTATCATTATTTCAGGCTTGGTTCTCAAACCCCTCTTTTCTATAAAGGTATTATTTGCCTTATTCTTGAAAAATATTGCATTAGCTGCCTACCCTAGAGATTTAGAAAATACTCCAAGGAGCTAAGTCTTAAAATTCTGAAGTGAAATACAATATGATCATCTGTAGTATAAAATGTTTAACTTTTATTTATTTTTCTTAGTTTATGTGTTTCTCTGTTACCATGTTATTTTTGGCCTTGAATATTAGAATTCTACTTTCTGAAGTTGTGTATTTCTGTATTACAACCTACTTTTTAATTATGATTATTTCTAAAAGATGGAATCTTCTTCAAATTCGATGAATGAGAACAAATGGCAAGATATATCAGAAGAGATTAAGAAGATTTTTAAGACTGCTGTGAAATTGCTATATGAGAAAGGAAAAATGAAACACAGCCAAGCAAAGAGATATCTTTCCTCTGGTAAAGTTCACACTAACAATTTCTATGTATTCATTTACTGTCTTTTCTGTCAACCTTTCCACAAACATGAAAATATATTACTGTTGGCATTTCTCGTATAAATATTGGGGAAAAAAAGGTTTGTTGTGCTTGCTTGAGACTAAAACCCGTACAAAAGCACCCACCAAATTCTCTGTGTTTGTTTTTTTTTTATTTTTACGAAGAACAAACGCAATCAAGTCTGCCTGTTGGGGGTAGGGCATGTTCTTGAACTGTTTATAAAGAAAAGTTGACAGAGACTCTGTGTTCTCTTTTCATCCCCAGCTATTGAAGATGAACTTGATTTTGCCTTGGGTAAACAAACACCAGCTTTCCTAAAGAAGTGTGTTTGCTACATCCGGAAAATTGCCAACATTGAGCGTTTCGTTAAAATTCCAGAGATGGGAAAATACATGGACGTGGTACATAAAGCTGGGAAGTTTCTACGAGATCCTGAAGCCCATGAGAAACTGATCAAGCTCAGGGATGAATTCATTCCTACCATTGTCGCATCGTCCAATCTGAGAGTGTACACATCCGTCACCCACTGTGACATGAAACTGGGTTACTCCCAAGAAGTGGAGAGCCACTACATTGAAGGACTTGGTAAACAGTTCTATGAAGACATGATTGACATAATCCAAGCTACAGTGCAGCAGAATTTTGACACAGAGACAGACATGCTGTACGATGAAGTTCTTCAACACTCATCGCTATGTAAAACGTACTCCACTTTTTATGAATATAGATGTGAGGCATTAAACATCGTTCACAAATATGTTTTACCTAGAAAATTAGGACACATTAACCCTCTTATCATATATGGAGGACCATGCACAGGGAAGACTCTTCTGTTAGCTGAAGCAGCGAAGAAGGTAAATAAGCACCTTATATACTAAGGTCATGTTTGAGAGCATTACTGCGTGTAAAGGCCAACTTAGTTTAATTCTTTCTTTTCTCAACAGCTCTATCAGCCCTCAATATATAAAATAAAAATAATAACATGTATATTCGGCATATTATTGTACACATGTGCAGAAAAATACTACCTTTCAATAATAGCATATCTGTATCATGTGCTTAGCCAAAACAAATATAGTTTGTCAAAGCTCTTAGAAGTCTAATACGAATCAATATATTTTGAATTAACAATGTATATTTTAGAATGATCTCTTTCCTTCTTGTTCCTCTGAGGCCCTATGAATCTACAATCTACCATCTAAACATCTTATTCTGGTTTTAGTCTTAAACACAAATGCAGTATTTCTTTCCAAGTCCATCTCATGTTCTCATAAGAAACTATTCCAGAATTATTCTAATACACTGGCTACAAATCTATATGTAATAAGCTGCAAAAATACTCGTACTTACTTATCTGGCGAATGCTGTTTAAGTCATTGAGCTGAGTACTACAGGGAACTGAATGAAACCCTTTGTGCAAGGCAGGACAAGATGCAGAAAAACACCAAGCTGGCATCTCCAGACCTAATTCTGCAGATGACAATCACAACTTTGAGATCACAGCCAGGGTGGTCAGAGAATTTGGCATAGTGAGCTGGGAAACAGCCAGAAGGAAATGAAGAAGGGAACAATACTGTTTAACATCCCTGTATCTACTTCCTGTGGTGTCACATTAGCTGTGTATATGAAACTGGGAGTTGTGACTCAAGATCTCATTTCATATCTAAGTACATAAGCCAGCCTAGAGACTCTGGTTCTGCTTTTCTTTTAGAATACTGTAAAATAACAGAAAGTGAGGTGAAGAGATGTAGAACCAAGTGTGTTAGCCTGCACAGACTGGGAAGATTTAAAGAAGTTGCATTCCTCACTGGCTTGGAGTGCTCTAACCAAGAAAATTTCAAGAGATAGAAGCTTTTTCCTTTTTGTGGCAGTGTTTTAGCATAGCAGTCACAGGTACACCAGGGCAAAGTGTAGTTCTATGGGCCAGGGATCTGTACTCTGATCTGTGTCCTCTAGAGATGTGTCTTTATACTCAGTCAGAATCAATGCTGAACAGGTTTAGGTGGTAGGCTGGTGTGGCTGACCAAGGATGACATTGTGTAGTGTCTAAGGAAGTCTATTTATAGGAGATTTTATCTACTTTCAGAGGTGAGACTCAGATTTTGTGAAGAGTACCCTGGGATTTATGGAGTACATTCTAGTCATGTTGTCTTTGATGTAAGCCTTTTTGTGCTAAACAAAGATGATACATGATTTGAATTTCATTCAGTGCACCTGCCTTGAACTCTGCCAGTGCAAGCATTTCTATTCAACCAGTAATATTTTTAAATGTTTATTCATATACAGACCATCACTCTTAATAAACTCTGTTACTGTGCTTCATTGAGATATAAACTAAATTATGCCCTATATTCTAGGCCTATTCCTGGTTGCAAGAAGAGATGGGACCAGATTCTGACCCCGTGGTAGTTATAAGATTTTTGGGATCCACTGAAACAAGTACAGATCTGAAGAATATACTTCAAAGCATTTGTGAACAACTAGCAGTCAACTATCGCTGCCTCGTACAGAGTTACCCAAAAAAGATTCATGACCTTCGGGACTTGTTCATAAATCTCTTGAATGAGTCTTCATTTCACAGGCCACTGGTGATTATATTTGATGCTTTAGAGCAGCTAACAGATAGTGATGATGGTAGGAAGCTCTGGTGGCTTCCCATTCACCTTCCACGTTCAGTACGGATAATTTTGTCAACACTGCCAAACAAGCATGGGATCCTGCAAAAACTGAGGTGCCTTATTCATGAAGAAAGCAACTATATTGAGTTGACTGCAAGGGACAGAAAGATGTGTAGTCAAGTACTGAAGCATCAACTGCTGCGAGTTAAAAGGAAAGTAACATCAGGGCAACAAATCTATGTCAATGAGGCATTTTCCAAGTGCACACTGCCTATGTTTGTGAACTTAACCTTCAGAGAGGTCAGGCACTGGAGATCTCATAAGGATGTGGATGAGTCCTCCCTCTGTGTTACTGTCCATGAAAGCATAGAGCAGCTTTTTTGGTCACTGGAAAACAAGTGTGGGTCAAGACTATTGTCAAGAGCACTTGGCTACATCACTATGTCCAAATCTGGCCTGAGTGAAATGGAACTGGAAGATATTTTAGCCCTTGACAACAGTGTTATGTATGAACTGAATGAGAGAGTCAGAGAGAGTAACCCATTGAGAATACCATATATATACATTGCACGACTTAAGGAGGGCTTACAGGGGTATTTAATAGAGCGACAGGTGAAAAACGTAACGCTCCTTCTTTGGGCAAATAGGCACTTGCAACTAATTGCCCAGAAATTGTACCTGCACAATGAAGAAGACTTGCGTGAAATGCACACAGTCATGGCAGAGTATTTCCTTGGTGTTTGGTCAGGTGGACGAAGAAAACCTTTCTACAGCAATGACCAATATCTGAGTGGTTGTCCTGACCATGCCAGTAGAGGCCTGAACGAGGCTGAAAAGCACTGTGTGGATCAGGCAGCTTTTGACAGGCAGGCTCCAGATCAGCCATGGGTCTTTCAGTGTAACCCATTGGAACCTGATATCTTTTTTATTAATCACAGAAAAATGACAGAGCTTATTCATCACTTAACAAGATGTGGAAGAACTGATGATCTTCTGTATGGAGTCATCATGAACTTCAGCTGGCTGTACACCATGATTAGAATAGGGCAGTTTGATAAAGCACTTTCTGACATAGAACTGGCTTACACTTACTCTCAAGAAAAGGAGCTGAAATTTCTGGCCAGTACCCTCCGCAGTATAAAGTTCAAAGTAGTAAAATACCCAGGTTCACTCTCCGCTGAATTGCAGCAGAGACTTCTCCCAGTAGTAAGTTCATTGCCCAAACTCAGACATCTCCTCCTAGAATGTGACAAGGATGGACCCAAGTACTGCTCTATCGTCCCTTTGCATTCCTCCATGGATGTGACTTACAGCCCCGAGCGCCTGCCGCTGTCATCCAGCTGCATGCATGTCACTGAGATTTTGCCTACATTTAATCCCAGCACAATTATTGCTGCTTTAGAAAATGGCTCCATTAGCACTTGGGATGTAGAAAGCCGCCAGTTACTAAGGCAAATTACGACAGCTCCGTCTGTTATCTTAGGGATGAAGCTTACTACTGATGAAAAGTATCTCGTAGTAGCTACAACAAACAACACTCTTTTGGTATATGACAACATAAATTCCTGTCTTCTTTCTGAGGTGGAAATTAAGGGGTCAAAGCACTGTGGAATTGCAGGGGACTCCAGTTTTATAAATGGATTTACATTATCGGTCAACCATGCGCTTGCTTGGCTGGAGGCCAGTAAAGATGTTACTGTAATAGATCTGCTTTACGGTTGGCCTCTCTATCACTTCCACTGCTGGTACGAAGTGACCTGTGTGCAGTGTTCTCCAGATGGAGTTTATGCATTCTGCGGGCAGTATTTGAACACCACAACCATTTTTCACTTGGGCAGTGGAGAGAAGCTGACCACTGTGACCTCTGAATTTTCAAGTGGATTTGTGAAATTCCTTCTCATTTTGGACACAGCCCAAGAAATGGTGATGGTGGACAGTGAGGGTAGCCTCTCTGTTTGGAATACAGAGGAAATTGCAAAACCCCAGCTTACAGATGACTTTGACTGCAGAAAAGAAGACAGTGAAGTTGTCAGCATAGAGCTTTCTGAAGACCAAAGTGCAATTTTAATTTGTAAGGCTCTCAGCATTGAACTTCTTGACACTCGTGTGTGGAAGGTGGCTGAAAAGTTTAGAGCTAAACACAATGAGCGCTTTATATCTGCCGTGTTGTCCAAAAATGGCAACTGTATAATTGCTTCAATGGAAAATACCTCAGCCATTTTTGTTTGGAGAAGAGATACTGGACAGTGTATGGCAAGCTTACAGGAAATCTCAGGAACTATAGTCAGGCTAATTAAATCAAATCATCATAACATGCTGCTATCCTTATCCACCAGTGGTGTCCTTTCTATCTGGGATATAGACATCATAACTGCTATGTCCAATATTGACAAATCTGGCAAACCCATCCAAAGACTGGTGTTGCCAGCCAGAGGTGAATTAATATACACATTGGATGGATCAGATTCTGTCCATAAGTGGAACTTCAGCACTGGATTTATTGAAGCTGTGTTCAAGCATGAAGGTATTGTTGAAAACTGTGTGCTGACCTCTTCTGGAGAGATAATGGTTACATCAGATGATAAATGCAGCCAGTATGTATGGCACACGGTTAGCGGTGAAAATATCTTTCGCATTAATGGACAAAAAATCTCAGAGCTAATGATTACTCATAATGATCAGTTTGTAGTCTCTCTCTGCGAGCAAAATGCATCCAGAGTTTGGCGACTGGCTACGGGACATAGGGTTTGCAATATTTTAGTTGCCTTACAGAATGCATTTATAACAACTGCAAATACATTTGTAGTTGGAATGGCAAAGAACAAAGTGTTGGCAGTGAGTCTCTGGACAGGCAGTATAACAAAGAAGTTTTGCTGTGATGATGGTGCAAGCATTGTGGATATTAAGTTGATACCAGACTGCCCAGATATTATAGTATTTATAACATCTACTGAAAGTGTGAACATCTGGAGCCTAACAGAGGAAGTCATCTGCAGACGTGTACAGTTGCCTACCAATTTCTTAAAAAAATTGGAAGACTTTGAAATATCTCCAAATGGGAAGCTAGGAATTATAACCCGTGGTGATGAGAACATCAATGTGCTTGATTTACACAGTGGAAAACTTCGTGTGGTTCACGCTCCTGGTGTCATCTGGCGGCAGAGGCTGTCTCGCGATGGCCGCTACCTGGTGTACATTTGTTGTCGTGGGGAAGAAGATGATGACAATGGTGCAGTCTCTAGTTTAATTGTAATGAGGCTAGCAGATGGTAAAAACATCGGTGCCTGTTCTCTTTATAAAACTCCCACTTTTCTTGCACTCTCACAGAGACATTTAAACATTATTATTGGATTTGATGATGGAAGTATAGGTACTTACACTGTAGTGGATCGAGTTGATGCTGCACTGAAAATCAAAATTGCTACTTCAAACAGCCGTCAGATTTTCAACAATGCAACACAAGTGATTAGGCCAAAGTGTCACAATTATAGTTTCAAAGTGACTGCAGACTGCATTTGGAGGGAATCAACAGAAGTATTTGCAAGGGATAGCCCCATTACAGTTACAGAGGCCGAGGTGAGTGAAGCAACACCAACCAAAAGACACAGCTACTGCTATGAGAAAGTGTGCTCAGCCATAGATTGCAGACACAGTTTTGCATCTGATAACTGAGTAACCATCTGGGTGAGCTTGTCTGAATAGTACACTTGCTTAGGTATGTCTTCTGAATTCATGTAAAAATCAGTGTGTTTCTTGGAAGACAGATAGAAACAGCAGAGGGCAGACCAGCTGTTTTTTCCTGTCTTAGATTTCTGTAAACATAAAAGGAAACATAAAGCAAATGGGCTGCAGGGTTTTTTTTTAATTTCGGAATACAAGGTTTAGTCCAGAATTTCACCAGGGCCTTGATTAAAAATTTCTAGCAATACTATCAAAATTGTTATGCTATTACAGAAGTTAGGTGATTGTATCTGTGGTTGACAGACTGTTTTAACTACAGCTAAAGTTCTAAGTGATTGGTGAGAAGTCAGACCACTGTTTTATATTCCAAGTCACCTAGATGGGTCTATAGCTAACAGTCAACTTTATACCCACTTGCAAAAATGTGTTTTTCTGCTTGATGGTGCAATGACAAGATGTCACCTGCCAACCTGGAACACTTGATACATTCCATCATCATTTAAAAAAATATCTACTTTTATTTTTCTTTTTAATTGGGTTTAATCTTTGGGCTGAAAGGAATAGGTGCCAGTCAGCTGCTAATATGTCAGCATGTGAGGCAACAAGTATTTGTTCACCTCAATGAACAGAATGAAAGCTTTTTTTTTAAATTGCATGCAGGGATTTCAGGTTTCTGTATTGTGATAAAAATTATAAAAGTCCTGAGTTCTAAAGGAAGTATAGGGATTGGGGTTTTATTTTTGGTTTGGGGAAATCTTTTGTCTTCATAGTGTGTATTAGTACAGGTTGTAAAGAAAATTGTTCAAAGAGAAGGGGCGTTACTGAAGAACACTTAGACACTAATTTCTTTATGTTAAAAGATTGCTATCCATTTTGTTGTAAGAAAGTCTAAAGTATCTCCTATGTCTCCAAAGTAATCCTGGTAGTTTTCAGACATGCCATGTATTAGTCCTTATAATATTTGCCTTAGTATTTTTCTCTTCTTTCCCATGATAAATACAGATCAAATGACCAAACACTCTGAGACTGTTTGTGTATCTGCTGAAATATTCCACTCAATGTAAAAACTGTCAAGAGGTCCCTTCCTAGTCCACTTTGTAATGGGTTTTTCTTACTCTGACATGCATACAACCTTCACTTTCTGCTTTAGAAACTGTTATGAGCCTTTTGTACAGTTTTACCAGTTTCAAGGCAGAAATAGTGAAATAATGACAAATGCTGTAAAAAAAAATTACATTTTCCTAAATAAAAAACAACACTGGACAACATCTGAAAGCATAAAAAATTTTTCCCCTCTTTACATATCTTAAAGATGGCACACCCGTAGAAATATTTTCAAATTATTTAAACAGAATAATCTTATTTTTAAAATCAGAATTCCATATCACAAATTTCCAAGAAATGAATGCTAAGCTAGAACTTAATGTAGTGTGTGAATGTTCAATGTACAAGCCAATATAGTATATTAAGTGACTTGAATGATTTTTCCTAACTGGTTTGCAACTAATAGATCATATTGAATGTTTTTATGTAAACTTTGTATTGTTGGGAAAACCTACCCAATCAGAGATTTATATTTTCATAAATGTCAAATTTAGTTAAATTTTGTTACAGAGTTGTTAAATTAGAAATCTATTGCAGTCTTCAAACAAATATACAGTCTTGTGTATGCATTGTTTGTACTAATAAACTGTGGAAGCAGACTTGTGTGTGTCCCTTAATTTCATGGAAATTCCACTCTGGCAGAGGGACATGTGGCCTTGACAGCTTCCTTTGGCCTGCACATAAATATTTTTTAAGGACAGTATCAATAAGGAAAAATGTCAGAACTTCTCCCGTTGCAGCTAACTAAAATCAAGCATTGAAAATACAATGACATTTGCAAAAAAAAAAAAAACAAAACCATTCTTAGATGATGTTTATGATTAGATTGCATACTGACAGTATGCAAATCAACAGACATGAAGGCTTTTGTGACCAACCCAGTAAAAAGCACAAAAAAGGGACCTGAAACCCCACTCCAATTCAGACCTGTGAAGCTATGGGAAGAGGCACCACAGTTCCCAGGATCTTGAACTCCCTGTCCATAACCTGTGTAATACTGGAAAGTTAGTTCTCTCATTATCCTGGAAGGATAAAATACATGCACTGTCTGCCAGGAGAGTGGCTGATTTGGGGTAGTAATGGAGTATAATGTAATCACAGAACCACAGAGTATTCTGAGTAGGAAGGGACCCCTAGGGATCATCAAGTCCAACTCTTGGCCTTGCACAGGACACCCCCAAGAATCACACCTTGTGCCTAACCTATCTCGTTCAGCTTGCCAGCTTTCTGAATCAATTTCTCAGGGGTCAGGCTCCTCACATTGAGCCTGTGCAGCAGACACAGAGTTCTGAATGGCTTCAGGCTGCTGATCCTTGCTACTGCAAGAGTGACTGCTCCACAGTCCTTTACAAATCTGTCCCCAAGTATCAGTATTCAGTGGTACTGAGACAAAGTATTTTCTCCAACAATGAGCCGTCCAAATACCAAGTGCTGTTCTACCCCTACATAGGAATAGTGCAATTTACTTTTTGTTAAAAAGCACTATTTGCATCTCTAGAGAAAAGCTTTCATTTATCTTTTAGATAAAGTGCATCTATAAACAAGCTCAGGTGGAGTCTGTATTTTCTGACACAGAAGATTCTAGGAATAGGCTGTAGCTGCAAGAAAGCTTTAACAGGGAATGAGCCGGAAATTCTTAGGCAGACAAAGGTAAGCTGGAGGTCAGCTAGAAAAAATATTTTTATCAGTCATTTCCTTTGCACCACAGCTGGGGAATGCATGGCCCGTGACTTCATTTCAAACAGCCTGTGGCCATTTGACTTTTTTTCACATTATTATCAGATAACATCAAAATGTGGGTTAACATGTAGCCTGGAAAAGTTTGCATTCAGAATGCATTCCGGTTTCAGTGGCTCCCCAGCCCTTAGTTTTCCATGATGCACAATCAAGCCCTTTACCTGCAGAAACAAAAGTATTGGCCATTTTGCAATAAGAATTTAAAGCAAATATTCATTGCTGAAATGGTGTTTGTATGCAGAGGGAACTGTTTCAGCTTAAAACCCTGAGAGTTTGCTCTTTGTCAAAAAATGTGTCTGTATGATACGTCATAAAATGGGTCCTTTGGGGCACTTCCATACAGCCGTTAACAGCAATCTGCATTGTTTCATTTTGTTGATTAAAGATTTAAAAATACCTCTTTTAATATAAATATTAACACTGCAAAAGGACAGACTTCTGAAATCTATTTTTATTTCTTCTGGTTTTTTTTTTATTTCTTCTTCATACTTTTTAATGCATTTTCTAATATAATCATTAAATTGATCACGTAGTCATCCAAGTGTGGACTAGGGCCTCTGGATAGGTTTGATTAACAAGGGTTTGTTACTAAGAATCATTATAAAGTATTTATGCTACAAATATAACCTACTTCAGGCTCTTGTAGCCTGTGATGGACATTACTCTTCCGAGATCACCACGTGGCTGCAGGGAGACCAGTGAGCTACATTTTTTCCTGTGGTTTCAGCCTGGTTACAGAACACCATTCCTCGCATTTTGGAGGTAGACTCCTGACTTTTATGACATGAACTGATGCTCTCAGTGTGGATCTAATTCATAATCTCATTTCTCAATTTCAACAGGAAGGTCAAAGGCTGCAGGAATAGTCATCATGATCCTTCCCAAGGCAGGATGGGCCTTTTATCATGTGTTTCTCCAAAGGGGCAGTTTGAACCATCACCCTTCTGTGAAAAAGGGTCTTTCACTATCAAGGACAGGCTATACAGTGTTCACTTGAAAACAGAAGCCAATAAGCAGCAGAGTGTGAGGGAATGTTTCCAGACCAGTATAACATGCTCTTAAAATCACACGTTTCCCCAAGTGACTGTTAAAATCTGCCCCTAGTAAGCTCTTCTTCCTGCCTCTGCTGTCCTGTCATCCCAGACCTTTGCTGCCCCTCTTGCCAGGGTGGGTGAAGCTCCTGTCCCGACTCAGCAAAGCCCCTGATGTGTTCCCAGCCGTGGTACACTCTCCCAAAACAGCACCTGCTCTTTTGGTGGTAGCTCACTGGTCTCCTCTCCAGCCTCAGCAGGGAATATACAAAAATGGATTTAAGGCATGCTCACATGTTCCCACCGTCAGAGCTTTCACCACATAGTACTGTATAAATAAAATCATCTGCCTGCTCTCCTACTACATCTCTGATTACACATGCATTTCAGTGCATGTGAGAAAGCTTCTAGACTAAAATAGATCTAGTTAGCATATTTAAAGTGAAATACACAGAATTGCAAGGTGAGAGATGAAGCAAAAATCCAGACATGCTGTAGCACAGATAGGAACAGAACATCCCCAAAGCAGCTGGATAGTTTGCTGCCATTTGTCTACATTATCCAATTGCCCAGCACTTCCCATGGTAATATCACACTGACAATAGCATATGAAGTCATAAAGTTAGCCTTTTAGGCTGCAATTTTTTGAGGCAGCCTTCTATTTCAGCAGGAACATTCTCCAGAAAACCACAGCCAAAACAGTGGACTGAGGTACAAGAATGAGATTATAGAGAAAAGAGGATTTCTGAAGGCTGAATGTCTCAACTACTTTTCCTTTGAAAAACTGTCACACCCGTGTTTTTGAACAAGCACTACGGATTGGTGGGACAAGTGATCATTTCCTGCAGGACACATCTATGAAAACCTGACAGGCAATCAACCCAAAAGATCCCAGCAGTTCGCACATACTCACAGAAAACCACAGGTTTCAGAAGCACAGCACGGCTGGGATTGCAGGGGCTGGGGTAGAACTTCTCTACTATGACAGGAATACCGGGTGCTGTTCGAGAAATCTCAAGAATGGACAGCCTGTGGAACAACAAAAAAGACAGTAGCCATGGAAGGGGTCTGAAAAAGATGCCAAACAGCAGGAGAAGGGGGATGGCAGCCTCACAGTGTTTGCTTCAGTGGCGTCCTGGCTTAAAACGCAGCTTTTCGACTGGACATTTCTCGGCCTGTTAGCCAACCTCATGAGCCCAGTAGCCACAAGAACGATGGTAAAATACCACAGAGCCGGCCATGGGGTGACCTCCGGCTGGGCAGGACCGTGAGGCCGGTGCACAGGGCTGCTCACAGCTGCAGATCCGTGCTGCAGGGCCAGCCCTAAACTGCCTGCATCTCCCGCCTCCCTCACCTTCCCTCACAAACTGGGGATATGTTAGCCTGGCAATCCTTTATTTACTGACCAGAAAGCCTTTGAAGAGTTTTGTGAAGGTTTTGTACTAAGAAACTTCCTGGTTCTTCAAGTCCATTTTCAGCTAAAACTGATCGTTTGCAGGAGAAAAATATTTAAAATGTGCCAAAGCCCTGTCGCAGAGCTTTGCAGCACGCTAGCCCATAGCCTGCAAATGATGCTTGGTCTTCACGTTATGACATAGCTGTCTGCTTAAAATAAGAGTATCCAAAGCAGCTTTTATTCACTTTTTTGCTGTCACATGCCGTTTCGGCCCCTGTGTGCTGGCTCCTGCGGCGGCGGGCTGGGGCCAGGCGGCGCATCCGAGTCCGGGCACGGCGCCCGCCCGCCCCAGCCCGCTGCTGACAGGAGTGTGACAGCCCCGGCTCCAGCCCCCTGCAGAGGGTGCGAGGGGAAGTACGGCAGGGCAAACCAAGCCCTCGGTGATTTTAATCCAGCACCTCCTTCCACAGGGAAGGCGAGGATGCAATCCCTGCAAGGCAGGGAGGCAACTGTAAATCCGGCGTTATTTAGGGTGAGAATAGCACGCCTACTCAGTGCAGCAGCCAAACTTCATTTAAGTGCTTCCATGAGGCTTAACAC
>WBNO01006532.1:0-64866 GCA_013400575.1 Peucedramus taeniatus | reverse complement strand
TAAAAATAAATAAATAAATAAATAAATAAAAAACACAACAACATCCTCAGGGATTTAGTTGTACTATCGAGAAGGCTTTGTTAGCCCTGCTTTGCACTCCCCAGCTGCGACACGGGCAATCTTAGCGCCAGTTCTTTCCAGGAGTTTGTTTTACGGTTTCCAGGTACATCGACACATGTTAAAGATCACACACGGCCCAGGTGCTTGCCTAACTTAAACCTCTTCTCCCGTACAGGGAAAACTCTCTCAACTGGTTGTGGCAACAGAACATCTTTCATATCATTTCTGGAAACACCACACTAAAATCAAATCGACTCCGGGAAAGTCGGCAGCTTTCAAAGGTGAATGTGACGCGAAGCCTGCAAATACACCTCAGAGCTGTATTTCTCTTTAGAGAATCACACAAAACAGTGCGGAATAAATGTCATTGCCAGGCAACATGCAACAGAGGAACTTTCTGCCAAATCCCTCCAGCACTGTTTGTGATATAGGGAGATTTAATTTAAAGAATATGCAAATAGCAGCATGAATGCACGGACAGGCTCGGGCTTTGTTGTGGTCGTTGTGACTGTCCTGGAGGAAGGGAATTATGTGGCACGTGTTCTTCCGCTTCTCCTTCTCTTAACCCTGGCCAGAAAACGGTGAGTTCTATCAGGTTCTTATCCGGCTTGCAGGTAAAGGGTTACAGATTCTAGGAAGTATTAAATGCAAACTTTAAAGGATTTTATTTTCATCTGCAGTCACATGATGCCTTAATACCCAATGACACTAACTACAGTGTCTCATTAAGAGGTCATGCAAACTCCCAAGCTAAACAAGGCATTCTTACATATTTAACATTCAAATGCAGAAGCCAAGCTAAGCCATGGAAGATTGTAATCAGGAAAAGCTACACTTCCTGATCCACACAAAAGCTACAGGTAGGAAAAGTTCTTTTAAACTTTTAACATTGTGCTTTCTAGAGAAACTGTTTACAGGGCATATTTTTTTACTCTCTTTTCTACCTTTCAAAACAATCTAAGAACATTATACTGAAAATATCTGATCTCGCTTGTTCCACCTGTTGTAGAGTCAGGATTATTTTTACACTCAGAAATAGAGTTGGCTCAGTGAAAATCCAAAGAAAACAATTTTTAAGCCAAACCTATTTAAAAAGCAATTTTTTAAAAGACCTCAGTTATTGAAATGGTTGAGTTGCAGTATGTGGGGTAAAGGAGGAGTTAAAATGTCTTTGATGTCTGAAATGAAGGGATTTAGAGCTCTTCTAACTTCCTTATGTCATGAATTGCACATTGTTTCAGTCACACCAATCCAAGTGTATTTTAACGGATTTGACTTCCTCTATGAACTTACATGATTTCTAAATTCCCCTCCTAGAATTTGGTACATTTAAAAATAAAATCTTATAAAAGCAAATGAAAGACAGATGGGGAGTCCTACAGTATTCCATAAAAGGAGAATAAAATTACAAAATACAGAGTAAGAGGAAAGTCAGTTAAAACCAGTTTATTTTAAATTGAGAAGATAAATTGCATTAAAGCAGATCAGTTTTCACATGGCACGATAAAGTTTCACTGACAGCTACTGGCAATATTGCAGGAGTTAATTTTTTTTACTTGCACTGAAGGAGTTTTCCAGGCTACAGCACTAGCATTTTTATCACAAAGGTCTTTTTCTAATCATATTTTTTGTTAAACTGTAATTATTTTCAGACAGTGTTCTAAATACTCAGGTTTTTAATACCTTTATAGGAATTTAAGGACTGCATTCTAGAGGGTTATAGAATCCAAATTTACTAAAGATCTCTAGTATATCATAGGATTGCCACATCTGAGGATTTCCACTGCTCAAAAGCAGCAAGTGTTGTTTATTGTTTTCCTCCTACAATGGTTGGGTGTTGATTGCCACTAATGTAATTTTTCCACAGTTCATTCTATAAAACACATCTCTTTTTCTTGTTTCCACATAATGCTAGGAGATACTAAAAGAAGTGGAGAATAATAATACCTGAAGCAACTTGCTTCAGATAAGCTCTCAGCTTTCTTTGGGAAAAGAAAGGGGTTGTCATTACCATATTTAAAATAAATTTGAGTCCAAACAAGTTTACCAGTGGCACCTCAAAAAATTGTCATTCATTTCCAGGGTGCCCATCTTGAAACATAGTAGGTCTCATGTTGAGTAGGGCTAAGACCTGAGCACAGCCTAGATCAGCCTGAGCCATGGAGTGTCTCTTTATCAAACTGATTGTACCAATGTCCTGACAGAGGAGCTCCCAACTGTGCAATGGGAGTGAAGCAATAAACCACTGCCCTTTGAAAGAACTGCTCCAAGTTTACTAAAACTGACTTCTGAGCCCATATTATTTTAAAAAATCTATTTAGAAACTATTGCAGAAAAGGGGCTTATTTGCTAAGCTGCATTTCTATCTCAGGAGAGGGACACGGCAGCTCCCAAGTAAACAGGCAGCCACAGGCTTTCACTGAGAGGAGCATTGCACCCAAAACATGAAAAGCAGCCTGCCATGGCCAGTCTCTTCTAAGAAATGTTTGTACAAGTTGTGTGTGTCATGCTAAACCAGCTTAGTGGCTCAGTAGTTACATTTGTCGAACATTAATTACACAAAGCGTCTTTGTAGGGTGGAAGGTACAATGCACACTGAAGTTACTCCGTGACCAAAAAGAGAGAGTGGCCATTGAATGAGAGGGAGCCTTCCTTAACTCCTCTCCTAAGGAAAGGAATACAAAGCACTCTAGTAGTTCAGATATTTTTTATGCCACAATTTTACTCTTAGTGCAGAAATTTGTACTGCTCTAATTATTACCTTTTTTTCTTTTCTGATGAAACAAATGAACCTATTTTCTTACTTTGTCACCTCAACATAGAACCAAATGTAGTGTTGTTTCACAGGGAAGAAACACAAATTAAATACTTCCTGCTCATAACCAAAAGAAGAGAGAGGTTCTTGGAAGATGAGATAATTAGAAACCTAAGGGATAAATTTTCTCTAGAATTTTGGGGAAAGCCAAGCAAATATAAAAATCAAAACATTGTCAGAAGTTTAGAATAGTTTTCTCTTTACCCCAAAGCTAAGACAAGCATTGATCAAAAGGCAATCCACATCTTCCAGTTTGCAGATCTCAGGGAACTTGTACCACATTTAAGGCTAATACTGAAAATCAACCTGATGATTTTTGCACAGCTCTAGGTAGGTGGGAAGATAGAGCAAATCTTCAAGTGAAGGGAATTGTGACTTGGAAAGCCTTGGAAAGCCTGTTTAAAAGTGGTACACCATGCAAGGCAAACATTTGTGCGTGTTGAGGCCCTTCTCTCACCACACTGTATGTACCTGACCTCAAGGAAACAAACTTGCTGGAAGTATTTGCTCTCAGACTTTACTGAATGAAAGCTCAGGAAAGCCTTTCTTCAGGTCTTCCAGGAAGGGATGGTCTTTTGATGTGTTTGCACTGTATCCAGTTAAACAGGGCCTCAGCATTGTCTACATCTTTCACTGATACTGTTTCACAAAGGACAGGGGTGGGGGAAACACTCAACCCACTGAAACATGATGAAATGTAGTCAGGCAATAAATATTTGTTTGGAACTTAAAATTTCTTCTTCTTTCCTGTCTTTCTGAGGATTAAATATGATCACCTGTCAGCAGAGTATGTCCATGCCTTGCACACAGCAGTCAGGGTGGGGAGGGCATGGCTAACCAGAGCAGGTGGCCAAATCCCACCACTCCTTAACCTCACTTAGCACCTGATCATGCTGGAGTCAAAATCCAGCATGATGTCAAAACTTCATGTCCAAGCAATGATGCATGAAAATTGTTGATTTTTTTCTGACCTACGGAACAGTGCTGGCAAGCAGGATGTATTGCTAAGGAGAATAAAATTAATAAAATACAATGTAATTTTATTTATTGAAAGTTTGATATCAAAATGGACAAAATAAATGAGTTACGGTAGAAAGGTCAAAAGGGATTGCTGGAAAGGGGAAAAAGCAGGCAGCAATTTTCCTGTAAGTTCTCCTCTGGGTCGCTTTCACTTAGACATATAAAGGAAATTTAAAATTTTATTAAGAACTGAATACGTTGCGTGGAGACCAAACATTTAATCACTTTCAGCAGGAGGCAGAGGGAAAAAAGGCCCAAGTTGAGGTTTTTTTCTGTGTGACTTTTTTTCTTGTCTGCCATTTTTATACAAGTTTATTTAACTCCCTTTTTTTCAGTTTTATCACAGATGTTTGCTGCAAAGTCACAGATGCTTTCTGGTTAGAAAAATATTTCTGGATGAATATTCTATTATTAATCCACACAAGTTACTTTTCCATTTAGAATAGCAAGGAAGAGTAAACCTTCTCCTTGGGGTTTATTCTTTTTAATGTTATCAGTTTGACCTGGCTCCAGCTTTTTAATATAGTTATGTTTTTCTATTAAAGAGCAGTTACTTGTATGATTTTGTGTAAACAAGGTCCAAAGCCTTGCTATTGTAGGCAGTCAGCTTTTCTGAAGGAGCTGCATAACAAGCACAAGTGTACCCCATATCAAGAATAACATACACCCAATGACTAAAAACCCTTTCAGTATGAAGTCCACCCTGGGAACTCTTCTCACTGGCTCCAGAGGGAGCAGTATCAAATCCTCACACTGCCAACAGAGGACAGGAGAAAAGAAATAGCCTGATGCAAATGGGGCCAGTGCTAGCCAGCACAGTGCTGCCAGCAGAAACAGCATGGCATCAGCACAGATTTGCCTGCACTGGATAGAAGCTCTCCAAAAGATATTATTTCACATCTGCCCAATCTGCCATGCTCAGAGCAGGTGCATCTGGATGTTAAGGCACTTTTCCAGGCAGGTTAGCATTGATGCCCTCTTGCCATGCACCCTGATGCAGAGTATCTGACAGCAGCTCTCAGGCAGGAGAGGCAGGGAGTGACCCAGATGAGCCGTGTGGAGCCACATATCCACAGCCCTGAGGGCCCACCAGACTGCAGGTCTGTTCCTCCCCTGGCCACCTACCCTCCCCACTGAATTTATTGCAATGACTGTAGGTGTTGACTGGACTGTATTTCTTACACTCACTTCCCCCTTCAACCCAGAGCCACTTTGAAACCCTGTTTTATCAGCAGTAGGTTTGGGAGTGCCCAGTTTTATCTACCTTATTAAGCTTTGTGCAACAGCCTAGGATGCAGAAGCACCACCTATGCCCTGGCACAGCCACCCAGGGATTTCCTCCTCTCCATTCTGGGCTGTGTGCTCCTTCCCACAGCCGAGTTGGTGCAGAAATCCCCGCACCAGAACCCAGGGAGGGGCAGCTCCCAGTCCAGGCACTGCAGCCTGCAGCCAATCCAGGCTCCCTTGGCAGCTGCTCCACTTGCCCAGCCAGTGAATCCACGCTGTCCCACTACAGCACAGGCAGTTTATTACCTCCAAAAAAAGTGTTATCCATTCTTCCTCTCTTATGGTAAGCAAGCTTGATAGCAATCACATTAACATGACTTTAACACTACACATTTCCATGGAACTATTCTTCTCATCTACTTCTAATCTATTCATAGTAAAAGGAGCCTAAGTCTCAGGCTAATTCATGCTTTTGAAGTTGGCAGTCTCGTTCATTTACTGGAAAACAAGCAGTTACTGTCAGCTGTCAGGAACCTGAATCAAGCTTTGTTAAGGTCTCCTCTGTCTCTATTTCTGGTTTGGGTGTGGCGTGGAAAAAACAATATTTACCATCTCAGTAGCTGTGCCCTTTGTGTATTTGTTTTTATATTCCCTTTCCCCATGTGAATTTAGCAGATGTTGCGTGGCTTGGTATCAGCCCTGAATTTTGTTGTCAGAGTACATGCATGTCTCCACTGAACATTAGTAGTGAATAGGCAATGTCTGCACAGAAAATACAATATAAATTCAGCTGCCAGGCACAACTTTAGGGGCAAATGTAGATAAAGGGATAAACACCAAGAATACCATAAGAGTTCATTTTCAATGTAAATGAAACAAAAACTACAGCCATCAGCCCTGAATGGAAGACTACCAGGGGCCCGAGGAGCTACCACCATATACCATGTCCAATTTTGGTCTTTTAACATCTCTTTTTAAATTAAAATCACTTGGGAGTGTTTTCCATTGCTTTGGATGAATGCACACATATTGCTAAAAGGCTAGTTCGTATTTACCAATATACTTTAAAAACTAATGCTCAGTGCAATTATCCCATTAATTACCTTCTATAAAACATTTCAATTCACTTTTTGTTTATACAGAGTAAAAACATAGGTATTTGCTAGGGTTCAGATGATAAAAAAACTCAAAGACAGTTTAAGAAAACAGAGGAAAGCCAAGGGCAAAAAGCTAGATGGCAGGGAAAGGTCAGCTTGCTGTTTTCACAGCCAATTACCAGCACCCATATCCATCAAACTACAGCCTCAGCTTTCCTTCATTTCCCTTCTATCCCTCCACAATAAAGCTTTACAGTGGCACTACAGAAATCAGTGTGGCTGGACTTTCCTCCTGGAGAGTGAGAGAGAAGATATTTGTCCCAGAGTACATAGCTACCCAGACTTTCCATGTGGGGGAAAGCCAGGTTTGAGAAGCAAGGAGGTAAATCAGCCCCCATCCCTGGGTAGGAGGCAGAATTTGAACCCAAGTCTCCCAAACGCCCTAAGAGCCAAATCTGCCTCTAGAGACTAATACTCTTTAAAAATCTAACCCAGTGACTTTCTTGTCACAGGGCAATATGTCAGATTGACCAATAAATAAAGTTCCAACACAAGCAGCAGATATTTGCTTTATGACAGTGTGACCTGAGACACACCATTTATAGTCCCTGGAGCAAGGAGTTCTGCTGGAAATGTCAGCCTGGTGTTAGCATTACAGCATCATGAACTCCACAGGCAAAACACACTCCAGCAAATTAGACCTGATAGTGCAATCTTTATTGATAATTTTGGTGAATATAGCCCATTCTTTTGCACAGGATTAAAGGAAGAAAAAAAGTTACTAATTTGGCTTGATGCTGGACAAACTAAGTCTTTTAAGGAAATTAATCCTTTCCTATAGTTTTCAAGTTATTGTTTTACTGAGAGATAAAAAGGTTGCAAATGCAATCAAGATCAGCAATTCAATAATACTACAGAAATGCAGCTGTATTTCACTGCTATCTCACCATTATCACATTTTAGCAACATTTGGACCTTTTTGATGCAGTGGTCAAAAGTTTGGATCTGCCTTGTTCTGAGAAATAGTCATTGTAGTTATAACGTTAGAGCTCTTGCTCTTGCTCATGAAATTGTGTGTAATCATTCCCTTAGCCACCCATCATCACTCAATGTCTATGAAGGAAATTGGTTTAAAATAACCAAATGGAAAAGTTCACCTGCATTCTAAAGAGCTCCAGATTAAATTATCTCTATGCTTTACACTTTAATCTAAGTGCTGTATTTAAAAGCAAAGAAAAGCCCGTTGAATCAAAAAGAATTTATGTAAGAGAAAAAGTCATAAAAGGGCCTTTATTTAAGTAATGTATCAGAGTCATTGCTTGAAAATTTTTGAGTGTGACTTACAATTGTTTTGAGTATTTTTCTGTTTTAAAAGGTTTGTTATCCATTTTCACAGTCTTCTGTAACTATGCTTTTCTACTCTCTGCTGACCAATCTTTATGTCAAATGTTCAGCAACAACGAGGTTTAAAAAAGCATCCTGGTGTGTTTCCCACACTTGTTATGTAAAAGCAACCTTGTGTAGGAGAAGCATCTTGAGCAGTGAATCTGGGGGAAAAGACACACCATACTCCACCAGCCCCACCCCCTCCCCACAAAAAAAAAAAGGTGAAGGAAAAATAAATGCATAAGGTGTTTTAATATCTTTCAGGCTGTGTCTGATCTGAGAGAAGACACAGATAAAATCTGATAAGGAAGCTGAATTACATAACTTATTCTGTTTTAGAAGGATTCCTAATTTTAGTGCCCATATTTGATTCTTCTCAAACATCCCCATAGGTGTCTAGGTCTAAGCAGTTCTAGATTACAGGCTCCAAGATTGTCTCAGAAATAACTGCCTGAGCCAGGCACACCCCAGCCTCATTCACTGAAATACCTGAGTGTAAACAATTGGTGCCCCTAACAAGCCAGGCATTCATGTGAACTCAGAACCACCAATACCTGACATAATTAGCAATATTATTATTTTGCTCATAGAATAAACTAAATTTGCTCCCACAACATGTAAAATTCTTCTGATGAGAAAAGCAGGTGCTTGTCCAGGTATCACAATGCAAGCCATATTACTTATCTGGATTTCATGTTATGATCCAATTGAAAAGCAACAAGAATGAGGAATAATGAAGAAAGTGATAAAATTATTTTTATCACTGTTTCCATACAGGACAACTCAGTGAGTTTTTTTGGGGTTTTTTGTTATTTTTTTTTTTTAAATGAGCAAAATCAAATTTTTCTTTCAAACCTGACTATTCTGCATCAAGTATATTGTTCTCCAGGTTTTACTTTCACGTCTCAAAATCCTTTTTCTGTGTATGCCTTAGCCCAAACATTGTGCCCTGTGCATAGCTGTCTGATTCTCAGGCCTGCTAGGAGCTATGAATTTGGGCAGGTGGCCAAGCTGTTAATTCATCATCTTCTCTTTCAGTCTTGCCAGGAAAATATAGGTTTTGTCTGAACAATGAATTTATAGCACGTGCTTTGTGGGTCATACCTACTCCTTTGTGTAGGACTCACTTTGGGCTAGCAGTGACAAACCAAGGGTGTAACTCTCCAAACTCAAGGTATTTATAAATATAAAGGTTTCAGTGCCTTTTCCTTCTGTTTCCATTCCAATTTGAAAATCTAGTTATAACTTGAAATCTTACAGCCACAGAAAATACAATTTTTTCCTCTATCCTCTATAAGTTTTCTTTGTAATAGTGAAACCTACATTGTCTCTTTTCCTTGTGGGTTCTCTTTGCCCTCCAAGATGTTAAATTTTCATATTTCCCCCCAAATCTTTTGATTCTTTAGCCTGTTAAGCTGCCACATATGTTAAAATTGCCTCTGTCAAACAATTATGATGTTTGTAAACCACTGATTCTTCTTATTTTCTGAAATTCTTTTCCATTCTCTATATCATTCTAGCTTGCTGTAAAAAAGGCAAATGAGCAAAAAAAAAAAAATGTTTTATAAGGCTACTATTTGAGATGAGCCCCAGGAGCATGGTTTATTGCAAACCTGTGCTTTGCACTGCTATAACAGCTGCATTAAATGAGTATTTGTTAGCATAAACTAAACCTGACTGAATTTCTCTAAAGTGCATTTAGGACAAATACTCCAGCAGTGGTCTGCTCTGGGTACAGGGCTTGTACCTCTCAGTATCATGCCATGAAAGAGCCTGGATTTCTATGTTCTGCTCTTGACATGAAATAAAGTTAATCATAGACTGAGATTTCTTTGTTCAGTACAACACACTTTTTTCTGGCCTGTACAACTCTAGTTTATCTCACATTCCTACAGCCTGCAACACTGCTCTGTGCTCAGAACTCACTGTGCAGTGCAGTGCTATGGTTGAGCAGCTTCCCTAGATACTGGCACAAACTCTCCAACCCAAGGACTGAGTCCATTAAGAGCCTCCTCTTTTCTAGAATTGACCTTCTGTTTCCCAACCTGTACAAGTCTATTGCTACCCTCTAGGGTTTGTTCTTTATTCAGGTTGTTTTGGTTTTCCTCATCTCCATGGCATTCCCAGCAAGGAACATAATATTCAAAGATGTATTTTTAAAAAGCCTTTTGTGCTCCATACAGAGTTTCCTGAGTAAGGCTCTGGAAAAAGTTTCTTGCAAAAGAAACTACATGAGTAAATACACTACTGCCCAGAAAAAGTCATGCTCCTTCTCCCAAACAAAATGGAAAGGTTAACTCCATCAAGGCCTGCAGATACTGGAGTCCTTCATCCCCAAAACATCCTCTTCACACAGCTTTTGCAGCTCCTTTGACAGAAGGAAAATTAAGTTTAAATTGGCAAGGACCCTATGCATTTATGCCAGGAAAATCCCACACAATTTGAAATTAATCAATAGCACAGAAACCCCCTCCCACCTACCACATGGAGCCCAGTCTCCAAAAATCTGCAGCCTCTCTCAGAGCCTCTCTCTCTGGTATTTGAAATAAGTGTGTTTGCAGAGCTAGCTTCACCCTCCTCCCATGCCACCTTCCCACACAGAGAGATCTTTTGGTACTTTCCTCCCAAGGGAAAAGTAACACACCTATGTGGAAAACAAAGGCTAGAAATGCCTGATTTGAGAAAATCTTCTCCTTACTGAGCCAATTCACTTTCCTCCCACTGAGAAACAATGTATTTTTAGTCCAGCGAAACACAACACAAATATAATGTAGCCTTCATGTCAATAAACCTTATTGGAAGACCTGGTAAGAAAGGCTTGCCTGAAACTGAGCCTGAGCTCTACCCTACTTTTTCCAGGCACTTCCTTTGCTTTCCAGGAGGCCTGAAGGTCTCCTTAAGGAAGCAAGATAGCAATTGATTACCACAAAGCTTTCCATGAATGGCCTTTTTGAAGCATCCAGGTGAGACACCTGCAAGACTCCGAGGTGTTTGTTACTCACAGCTCCCATTACACCGCGGGGTTTTGCCCCCTCCCTTCCTGCAGGGTTTCCCCATGCACGGAGGCTCCCGGTTCCTTGTCTCTGAGCTACCATCAGGGGTTTGCAGCATTTCCTTGTTTGTGTTACAGCAGCATCTACAAGCACCATAGGGGATCAATTTCTCCCTGCTTTGGCTGTCCCAGACCCACCTAATAACACACACCATATTTAAACATTGATAGATTGCCCAGACTGTTCCAGACTGGATCCAGGCTTCCGGCACAGCCTCACTTTAGGGAGAATAAGGAGGCACAACCCAATCCCACCTGGCTTGTTGTTGAAGAATACATTATCCCTGAGAAGTAAATGCTCTGAGTTTTAATCCCTTTGGGTTTAGGAGGCGCATAATTGCAGGTACCTGAACTCCCATAAGATGGGTGCCATCAGGAGGTTATTGCACAACCTCTGGTGACCACTGCCTCATGTGGCTTTGGCAGCAGTAACTTACAGTGTCTGCACTGGGCATGAGGTGGCTCAGAGCTCACCCAGAGCAGCAGGGACTCTCCAAAGTCAAGGAAACACCAGGTTTGTGAGCTTTAGGCTGCTTTGAATAATGTAGCTGTCAAGCTGCCTCGCTCAGACAGAAGGGATCTACCAGTAGCATGCTGCTGTCATGCCCAGTAACAGGACTTAAGATAACTAAACAGATTTTGCTGGTCAGTGTCTCATGCATAAAAAAACTAATATCCACACAGCTAGGCAGGGAATTGTGAATTGTTCTGCCATGGAATGGCACTTGACTGCAGCTGGAGCTGGACCAGAGCTGTGTCCCATGGACCCTTCCTGCAGTGCACCCACATCTGGAACAACAGGGAGCACAGGCAGGCAGAGCCAGCAGGAAGCACAACCAGACTGTTGGGAGTTAGTCAGGCCTGCTAATCACAAAGCTGTCCTCCCCAGTCATTGCTCCACCCAAAACACATTGCTAATTGTCCCCATGTTAATGTTTGCCACCTGTTTCCTTCTTCTTAGGCTTTGCCTATGGAATCATCATTTTTCAAGTTCCCACATTTCTTTCACATTTGAAAAACTTTATACTAACTGAAAAGATAATAAATAAAAAAATAAAAAAAAATTTAAAAACCAAACAAACAAAAAAAAAGAAACCTCAAAAACAAAAACCCAAACAATAGATCCTTCAATATAGCTTGAACTAGCCAAGCTGTGCTCCTTTTGCACAGCATCACATGCAGAGTGTTCCTTTCTAGAGGTAACAATATTGAAGGGCTTTCTCTCTCCTCTCCCAGTTCAGGCTTTAGCAGTGCTGGTGTTTTAACACCATGTCACAAGCACAGGTATTGCAGATTAAGCCACAGGCTTGTTTTGCAAACTCCCATGTTGGTTTTTGGCTATTAAACAGCACCTGAATAAGGAACTGACAAACACAACCTTTGTCACAGGAAGAAAGGAGGAAATCAGCAGAGAGTTGTCTCTCTGTCTCACCTCTGGGGAAACCACTCCTCCCTGTTGCCAGGGGCCACTTCAGTGCTGCACTCAGAGCCAGGGGTCACCTTGGAGACACCCTCAGCTCCAGCTGTCCCAGGGCAATGCAATGGTTTCTGCAGGTGTCAAGGCCTCTGACCACAGACTCACCCCATGAACCCGGGTTAAACTCTAGCCACAGCAGACTGGTGGTTTTTTCAGCACTTTTGTTCATTGTAAAGCTTCAAATTAACTTTTTCCTGTTGAATACATGCAGCACAAGAAATAGGTGAGAAGAGGGCAAATTCTTAGCAGCAGTTCAGCGTCACAAAAATTTAATTGTGACAGGAAACTTCACAGCGAGTCGCTCATAAGTCACTTTTGCAAGAACATTTTGCTACAGAGAAAATAAAAACATTAAGCTTGATACAATTAAAGGATTTCAGGAGGTAATATGCCAGATAGCACAGTGTGACTGTAAAGAACACTTTTACAAAAAAAAATCTTTTACAAAAAAAAATATCTTATTCCTTCAGACCTCTTCCTCACCTCATCACAATGAGATGTGTAGACTGAAACTTGATCAGATAGCAGAAGGGTTAGGAGAGCACTGACTACATTTTTATGCAGATTTGTCTGTCCACCCTAGCTGAAATGAATTCTGATGTCTTTTTGACATGAACAAGGCAGGATTTGATAGAATCTAGCAGCTATCTGGGTCTCCATTAGACTCAACCACTTGTCTGTCTCTTCATCATCTCGTCTTTCCAGCACTGTGATCCAAACTGGGACAGTAGCCCAGTTCTTTGGATATCAAACTGGGAAGGAGCACAAAAACTAAGCACTGATACTTTTTCCAGGGGCCCAAGAACCTCAAGGCTCTCTAGAATAGGTAAAGACCATCACAAGGATCATGTTATAAAGAGGAAATATTCTTTTCATAAAAAAAATTTAAAAGAAACCACAAGGTAATTACATTTTCTGAACCAGAACAAAGCTACATCTTTGTGGCTTCTGTAAATCAGATTACTTTCCCTACTCATCCTTATTAACACATGCAATTTTAAAAAAATATATAATAAATTGGAATGCCTCTAGATATCCAAATCTGGGAAGTGTACACAGTGAATCACCACAACAAAAGATGTAGAATGCTGCAAGGGAAAGCACAGACCCTTACAGGTCCAGTCCCTGGTCCACACGAGCATCCCTGTTCTTACTGGAGGTATTGTTTATTCTTAGTTCCCATAAAACACTTAGGCCCTCAGTTAAATGTGATTTGTAAAAGAAATGCACTGCATCAGTATTTGCTTTGGGATGCATAATTGAACTCTGGGATTTTAACTGATTTTAACATCAAAAAATAGGTTTTGTCAAAGCTGATGAAACATCCATTGATAGAATGAAATCACGACTGAAGGTATCAGTCATCTGTGACTGCATTGCAGAAAAGGAAGTTTTTGCTAGACTTATCTATCCTCAGCAACTTCAAAATTTCGATAAAGCTCATTCAAGATGTGATATCTAACATTTTTGAATGTAAAATCAAAAGAAATATTGAGTAATAATAACTTTTCATTGTGTTGTCTGCTTAAAATCCCTGGACTACATACAAATCACACCAGTTAGTAAGTTAAAACTATAACAGGGAAATAAATACCTGAATTTCAGACCTTCTTTACATATGAAATGAACAAAGACTGCAAGCAGGGAGGATGTCTCTCACCATTTAAAACTATCCCTTTGGTTTCAATCCTGCATATGCACATTGCAAGTAAACACCAACACCTGCCAAGCAAGGCAGTCTCACACCAGCACACGGCAGGGGTCTCTTGGCACTGGAAATGTGACAACCCAGCCTGTATTAAATGCCACAGTAGCCTTGCTTCAGCTGCAAAACCATTGCCAAAGCATCTTGTGGAAAGACCAATGTGTACTACTCACAGCTCTAAAAGAAAGGGGGGTCTTGCACTAACATAGTTAAACTGAAGCAATTCTGCATAAAAAAATGATGGGCTGATTTAAATCTGGATTATTTCTTAGTTTATTTTTTGCTTCACAGCAGTGCCATTTCTATGGCCAAATTAGGCCTCAGGCTTAAACAGTTGCTTGGATTGTCAGTCTCATAGGATTAGCGATTTTAAATTAAGGAATGGGTTGCAAGAAAAAATAATTTCATGCTTTGAAAAGAACTTTTATTTATTTCAAAGGCTTGGAACCTAGAACCATCACGCCATAATCTTATTCAAATGTTGATGTCATCAATGCATTTTAAATCAGCATTTAATTAGGTTAAAGAAAAAAAACAGAAGCTGCTGAAGAAAGCCCAGTAAGGATTTCTATTTCTAGATAAAGCTGCTTTAAATGCATAACCAATTCTGCTAACTGTGGGTGTGATGCACACGACTGAGTTTATAGGTGTTTAGTGAGAGTTTGTGCCACTTAGTGTATCACTGTGAGCAGTCAGCACAAAGAGAATGATATAAATATAGAAGAGTGGGCCTATAATCTCTAATCCTAATTTAAAAACTGTATTTGCCCTGGACTGCAACAATGCTTATTTTCCTTCTAAAAGCTTTCATCTGCCCAAATCAAAAAAGTCCTTTTTAAGGTTTTTTAGCTCAAATGAGCATACAGAGTAGGCAAGCTTTAGAGAACATTTCCTGTATTTAAACTCCGTCAATTAACAGTGCTGTACTCAAATCCCTTCCAAGCCATAACATGATTTTAAGAAAACTAAATTGTATCAGCGTGGAAACCTGTAGCAGAAAGAGAAGAAATAGAAATTAGGTCAGTCTAATTGAATTGCAGCAGCTTGTCTGAAAAACACCTTTGCTCAGTTTGAAAAGGCACTAGGGACCACATTAGGGAACCATTTTCATTTTGAAAATCTTCTTCATTACTGCCTGCTTTGTTGAAGTGACTTTCAAAATATTCATCTTTGCTACTCCTGCTTTGCTTAGAGAATTCACTGCTGATGCCTCCTCCTGAGCTTTAATTCGTCTGGAGGACGAAAATAAAGCCAACAATAAAGTCATAAATTTCAAATGGATGAGGAGAATCTAGCTTCAGCAGGATTTCATGTGCCTTTTAGGCCCTTATGTGAACATTAAATTTTAAGAAAAAACTCCTATGTTTCTCACCCAGAGGAGGTGCCCCACCACAGTCTGGTCTCTGCACACACAGAAAGCAGAAGGAGACAAGGGTAGAGCTATTGACTACTTTGGCAATGGGGTCTTCTGGCTTTTGGGTACAGATTTACTCCTCACACACACGAGTTGGGGAACTTCAGGAAAAGCAGTAAAATTGAGTAAGCCTCATATTAACACTTCACCTCATATTAACACTTCACCTCACTGACACCTGCTCCAGTCCCGGCTCTCCAGGACTAAGGGCTCCTGCTGCTCTGCAGATACCAGAAAGTTGTCAGCCAAACTCCCCTGCACTGCAAACCCCACCCAAAAGATGTGACAGGCGTGTTCACACTGTGGGTGCAAGTACTTCATAACAAATAGTAAACCAAATATATGTGTCATTTTTAGCAAGGGTTGATTACACTGATTACTGATGTAAGATGAGCTACCTAAATGTACTTCAGCTATAGAATAAAGGCCCATCCATTTGTTCCACTCTTCATAGTGGAACAGTATCAGTATCATAATTCTGAAGCAAGAAAAAACCTGGTTCCACCCTCTCAAGAAAAACTCATTCTCAAAAGGAGGATGCCCTCTACCAAAAGCAGCAGAAGAAGAAGCAACCACTGCAGTTCACAGTTCACTTATCTTTCTAGAGGAATGTACATTATTAAAAACAAAATTTGGTACTGCAGGACTTTCCACAGTCTTACTACAGGGAGTAGGATTACACACACACACACACACACACACATATATATATGCATATAACAAAAATGATGAGGAGAACCTGCTCCCAGGTCTGTGTTTCCTAGCACTGAGGATTCAAAATGTCATCTGAAGCACCTCTGTTTCATATTGGCTCATTCTTTCATTGTGTCAGTATAATATTCACACAATTACAAATTATAATGAACAAGTCCCACTCTGAAATCTGAGCCCTAAAGGCTATATATGTTATCCAAATATATAACCAAATGCTAAGCACATTGGGATTCTTTCAACCACAGATTTAAGTAATTACAATTATTCCTAATGTTGCAACAGAAGCATCATGTTCAACTAATTATAGCTCAGAACACATTTTCTACTACATCTTCTGGAAAAGAAATACCATTTTTCAAATAACATTTTCACCCAGTTTTCATAGCCTTAAGCAAAAGACTTCAGCTAAATTTCTTACCTCTATTAGCACAATCTTTACTATTAAGCCATTTGTGTAAGTTAGCTTTTGACTGACTCTCTAATCTTCTGACTGACAGAATTATAGACATAATGTGTTTCTTCAAGGGATTTTTCTGCTTACAGAATCAGTCTGCAAACTTCTCACTGTCTGAATTATAGCCCATTATTTAGTGTCATCCATTTCCACATCCTCAAAGCATGAGGGCAACCCTATTTCTAGAAGTGGCTCCCCATAGCTCTTTGCCAACAAAAGTGCTTTTGACAGTGAATGACACTCTTCAGAAACCTTGCTAATTTTTGTAGCTAAACTGGATGTTGCTTTGTCACCACTGCCTGAAAACAGAGACAGGGAGATGCCTGGGTGTTCCTGTTTACAGAAACAGGCCCTAAGCCAGATACCTGCAACCCAGATAAAAGCTGGCAAGACTAGCTAATCATGTGGATATATTTGCATCAGATAGTACATGCCACATCAGACAGTTTTAATGAAAAAGGCAGTGGAAAGAGACATCTACAGCAAACACATCTCCCCTTCCCCTCCACCAGTAAATACATGATTTGTTGTAAGAATATAGACAACACAAGCTCCTCACTAAGGTTGGCAAAGATAAGATTCCCAGCAGGTCTACAGAGAGGGCCTGCAGGGAGCAGAGCATCAGGGAAACATGAGGTCAGGCTTACAACACATCCTTGGCTCTGCCCAGCTCTAGGTCACCTCTTACTGCTTGGTGACACCACAGCACTACAGGCAGGCACTGATCCTCAGTGTTTTCCCCTAGAGCACAAAGGCTGAAATCAAGCCTTTGCCCCAGGGCATCCCCACGGAGCTCCTGGCAGGATGCAGAGACAGGTGAGATTGGCTCAGCTGGATAGAGCATGGTGCTAATACTGCCAGGGTTCTGGCTTCAATCCCTCCATGGGCCATTCACTTCAAAGCTGGACTCAATGAACACTGTGGATCCCTTTCAACTCAGAATATTCCATTATTCTGTGAACAGCTAAACTCAGGATATCATTGTGGATAAGGCCTTGCCTTTAATTTGTCAGAGGCTTCAGCAATCAGTTAATAAAACAATACAGAGCCAAGTTTAACACTCAAGTACAAGTGATTTACAGTCCAACTTCACCAAGTTTAAGGACCAAACAAGTTTCTTCCCCTTGAAGGAAGGCCCTCTGCCACAAAGACACAGTAGAACACAGAGCAATGATGGCTGAAGAGCAGTAAATTACAGTTCATAATAATACATTATGCAAACCTAAGAAAAAAGGAGTACAAGAAATGCAGTCTCTTCTATATTCCCTATACTGAAAACAGCCTTATCCAGTAATGCAGATGGGATGATGATTTACTTTTCCAATCACTCCTACATAAGACCTCAGGGTGGGCAAAATGGCCTTTACACAAATTTGTGTTTGATTAAATCAGGATGATGATTTTTTTTACGCTATAAAATGCTGTCAGATATAGCTGCAGTAAAAACTTTTAAAAATATCAAAGTCTTCAATTGACCATGTTATACATAGAAGAGAAAGGCAAAATATTTATTCTACAGCTAGATGAAAAAATGTTCTCTTCTAACAAACACAAAGACTAGTTGCTCAGTGCCTGGCATTCTTTGTGACTATTTCCTGGAATTACTGGTGTCAGTGTCAGGCCAGTGCAGCTATAGGTGTGTTTCAATATTTAAATGTAGAAAATAATAAACATTTTTGAACTTAAATTTGTCATGGATGTTTTTGGCATGAATTTTTAAAAAACAAGCATCATGGATCTTGTTAGGATATGGGAATCATAGGGAAAGGAAGAAAGATTTGAGGATTTTGCCAGATTGAAAGGTTCAGTGTCTTGCACCCCAAACACTTACTCCAAATCTTAACTTCCAGGTAGATATTCATAAATGCATTCACCATAGGTCTGGCAATGTTGTTATGAACTTTAGAGACCCCCAGATACATCCTTTCCTAGAAGACTGTCTAAGCAACAACAACAACAAAAAAAAAACCTAGCAAGAACCGATGCTTTTAGCACAACATAGGAGGGTGAATGCCATTCTGCACCTATAGTTTTCAGAATGTTTTTTCACCTGTAGGCAACACTGGGCATAGGGCATATCAAGCAACATTCAACCATTTTTTTCAGTATTTTCAAGGTTATTTTTCAGTATTTGAATAAGGAACCACTATTTTTCCATTTATTTGGATATCTCTAGATACCTACACAATGAAATCCTACACTTTGCAGACTAAAGGGAAAGTGTCATTGTCTTGTTACAAACCAACATAAATAAGGGGGAACATTCAGCCAGGTCAAAAAGGGCACTAGACCAGGAGCAAACAAAATTCCTCCTCCAGCATAACAAGTCTGGGCAATTGCCATCTCTAAATTTGTTACCAAAGGAAAGAGTATAATAAGTTTCCATAGAAAAAAAACTAAACACTATCCAGAATCACAATAGTGAACGCGGCAAAATCAAATTCAACTTTTAACAAGTTAAATGTTCTAGGAGAATGTAAGTCTTCAGACACAAAAGACTTAAAGCCATGATTGATGTGATGTAAATGTTATGTAATTCCAGCTCCCCATAATACCAGGGGTGTTTGCACAATTCCTTCTGAGGTACCTGGTGCTGACTACAGCACTGAACTGGGGTCTGATCCAGCCTCACAGCCTTCTGTCTCTTTGCACTGAATAAGGTAGAACTAATAATACAACAAAAATCAAACAATGCAGACACATTCCTGGTGATCCATTGCAGAGACAGTGTTTAAAAAAAGGAGATTTTTCCCTTTTTTTTTAACCAAGGTGGCAGAATAAATCTACTTGGTACTTTTTTCATATTATCATTAAATTCCCAATCATGGAAGACACACAAACCCACTCTTTCTGTTTTCCCCTGCAGTTTTCTGCAGCAGTCATTACTAATGCCTTTGTTAAGCAGAAGTCGGCTGGAACCAAGAAAACAGGAGCTGACCTGCTGCTTCTCTGGTCTGGGTGTCCAAAGAACAAGGATTTGTTGCAGTCATTGCTTTGCCACCCGCCTGAGGCATTCGACTGTATCTAGCACAGTGATGCTGGAAGGCATTCAGGAGTAAATACACAATAACATTTGTATGTTTACTGCATCTGTGAAAGGTGTGGGTAGGGTGATTTCTCTACTGTGTGTTCCCAGAGCAAGTCAAACCCATTAATTAAATTCATGTTCTTGTCCTGCTTCAAAAGTAAAAACAGAGATGATTTATGGGCACTGACAGCTGCAGGAACCGGTTTTGCTCACTCCCTCTCATTAATTAATTTTGAAGCATCTGGATAGGTTGATTTCTCAGATTCTAAACACATAAAAGGCTGCACATCTTCAATTTCTGTAAAGAAAGAAAAATACCTGTTCCATGCAGAGAACTGTCTGTCATGGTTTCTCAGTGCTGGCTGAATAGTGTCTATTTAAATTGGGTACCTCAACATCCCTGTGCCTGCCCAGGCAACTTGTAGGATAAAGCTGTAAGAGGTTCCAATCATAAAACATTTCTTATCCAGTAATTATTTTACTTGTTCTAACAACAAAAACTCTAAAATGAGAAAGTGGCACCTGTAGAACAGTGTCATCTACAGTAACAAAAAATTTTCTCTAATAACAGACCCGGAGGAGTTGCCACAAACACTCCCTTCTAAAGGGAATATCAATGTCTCTATATTGCACATAATGATATATGCAAATATAAATATACAGCAATACACCAGTGTGTTTATTTCTTCTTCTAGTTTCTTCAAACAGGAGGCAGATTGCTAGCATTTGGGGCTGAAAGCTGGAGGTAAGCAATCATTTAATTTAACATACAAGCTAGGAACAGGAAATTGTTACAGAAGTGGAAAATTTTGGGTACTGAACTTTCACCCTTGGCTCCTGCAAGATTTTTACTAATAAAGAACTATATAAACATAGACAGATTATATTGACATTGTATTACCTGCCCAGCAGAGCCATATGCTGCTTCTGCAGGCATGGCCAAAAAGATCAAACCTTCCCATGCATTAATGAGCTAAGCCTGGGTGTTATATGTTTCATACCATGCTGTAGACCTATATTGACCTGTATTGACAGAGTGAAGGGCTGGGCACTCTGGATCTGTCTTTCAATCAATTATTTTATGATTCTGTACAACACTTTGTAAAACATAAGGCAAATTTATTTTGTTGTGATTCATAGCCCAGACAGCAGAAAGCCTGCCAGGAACAAGGATACTGCCATCTGAAGCAGCTCATGATCACTAGTTACCAGGAAGAAATAAAAAGTATCCAGCACGGTCTATAAAAGCAGTGGAGCAAACAGAACATAAAACTCTTTCTGCCAGTGACCCAAAGGGGCCTCACTAACAGATGACTGTGACTAAGAACCTCTATCTAGCCATGGATGGGCACATGATACTGGGTTGCAGAATCAACTAAACAGACAACACTATCCCAAGGTGCCTTAGCTAATAGAAAGATGGCAATTCTCCAGAAAACTCTTGTACAACTGACAAGACCACCGAGCTCTTTCAAATAGCCTATTTTCAGCTGTGAATCAAGATCTCTCCTTTTGTCAGCTCGTTTTTACCACTCCGGAAACAGCCTGTGCCTTTTCAGTTACCGATGAGGTGCTTCACAATTCAAGGAGGTTTGTCAGATTTCAAAGAATTGTTAAAGAGTGTTCATTAGATGTTAACTGGTGCATAGCATCTTACCTGCTTACATTCCTCATGTTGTTGGCGACAAGTTTGATATTTACAAGGAGCAATGTGATGACAGAATTCAAGAGCTGACATACTAATATATAAAAAAACTTTAAATTCAAGAAAGTTTGACAGAATAAATAGCCTCAACGTTATTATAATTCATATGTACTTTTTGTAAAGAAAACTGACTTGTCACTTCTCTTCCTCCTCAATTACTTCAGTGAACCAAGACAACTGTAGTTACCTACATTTCCTTCTTCTCATCCCTATAGAGTCTGGGAGAGAAGTGTGCAGTTTGACAGTTGGAAGATTAATTCTCCACTCTAAGCATTCATAGAAACAATTCAGGATTTTCAAATTCAGCTTTGATTTCACAAAACTGCTCCTTTTCTTAAACTTTGAACAGAATCTTAAAGGCTTTGAATCCACTCCTAGCAAGATTATCAGAGTTTTATCATGAAAATGCAGTGGGAGAACATTAATACAGCCATATGTAAAAAATCATAGTGAAACACATTGGCACAATCACAAAGAATGCATGGAGATCAGAGGTTTGTTCCACTGAAAATTAAACTGCAATGAAGAATTGAAATCATGAAAAAGAACTCCCAAAAAAAGCTATTGGACAACAGACTTTGCAGCAGAGAAAATATTTGAATAGTACCAAAGCACAAGGGCCAAGGTTGTTAGAGAAGGGAAGGAAACTATGAGGGAAATGCAAACCTCAGGGCATTTGAATTAAATTATATTATTAAATATCAATAGCACTATTGATAGCTAAGCATTTGGTGAAACTCTAGGGGACAGCATAGAATTCTGACACTTTTTATCAACAAAGGAAAACACCTGGTGTCTACAACCAAGTGATCTCCAGCTCAGCTTGGAAGACCAAGTTATGATTTCCAGAAAGAAAGAGTTAAGCTCTGTATTGTTTGAGTAAACTATGTTAGCTCTCTTTGATCCTTAGGGTGAGAGAGACTTTTCTTACAAAAATTGCTCATCGACTTCACACATTGAGCAAAGAAAGGCTCTGTGTGGTGCTTGAAAGCTTCACGGTGGGAGCTCCTAATGGAGCACAACCCTTGGTGGATCAGAGTGACAACTGTCCAGCCTGCTCAGAGAATGCAGCACCCCATGCACCTTTCCAGTGGAGGACAAACACAACTTTTAAAACCAAGAGCCTAGAAAGAGATTCAAGAGCAGCACAAGAAGACGCTCAAATAACTGTGTCAAAAAGGTTCATTTTGTTCAGCTTGAAACACACCCGGGATCTCAAGCGTACCTATGGTCTATGTCAAAGCAGGTTTAAATCATTTCATTTTCATTTTGGTTTTATGACTTTGAGATAGCATGTTTTCAGCAACTAAATGAAATGGAAAATGCTAATATGAGCTTCTAAGAGCCTAAAGATTTTGTTTAAATTCCAGGTTATTTTGGAATGTGAAAGCTGCTTGCTGCTTGGATCCATGACAACCATGTAGACACTATTCACTTTAGCAATCTACACTAGCATGGTAAGCCATATTCCAAAGACTGAGTCTCACTGGTAGTTGTGTTGTGCAATAAGCTGGAGTGACTAGGTGTATAAGGCTTCATGTCTCTGGCTGAAAGAGAGTAATATAAAAACTATTAAACAACATAAGCTAGAAGCAAACAGGATATGGCAACATACCTTGATTTATGAACACTGTTTTATACACCAGACAAGTATTAGGTTTCCCAGAATATCTCAGAAAGGATGTTGCTAAGCTAAGATGATGGTAAAAAGAGTAATTAAGATGTCTGAATGCAATTTATAGGACTAACAGCCATGCTCCAAACTATCACCAGCAAGCAGAAAAGGAAAAAGGTCCAAATACAATGGAAAAAAAGGATACTTTAAATTCAAGCTTAAGAGCAAATAACGTTTGTCTACGTTTGGGTCAAAAGTCAATTACATAGATCAGACAGAAGTTGACAATCAAACCAGTTATCATTGGGCATGATATAAGGAGTGTGCTGACAACTTACCAACAGCTGCGACTCCCAGTGCCTCTCCTTTTTGGCATTTTCATTTTACCTTTCTACAGAATATAGGAATTTCCTAGAGGATTCAAAATAAACAAACAAAACCCAATAATAAATTAAAGGAAAACCCTATAGCTAACCTACCAGTTCAAATTTTGTTAAACAAAGAAAACAAATTTAGAGTCGTTAAGAATGCACATGAAAGTTTAGTTAAACAAGCTACCTCTTTTAAATTCGTTAAATGAAATCTGCATCCTTTCATAATGGACCATGGATTTTATTTTTAATTTACTTTCACATTGTATGCATAAATGTTTAGGCCATGGGTTACACAAAACAAATAAGGACATCAAGACAGAATTATCCTGCAAGTAAGATTGTTAGCGATCTGAATAAAAATTAAAAGGAGGACTCATAACTAATTAACTAATAATGATACCTATATTAAAAAAAAAAAAAAAAGGAATGCAAAAAGGACATAAAATGACCCCAGTAGAAGGCTGCATAAAAACAGGAATACACCATGACTCATTCTTCATAAGCTTTATTATTCACTTCACATAAAGTACTGATCACACCTTTAACAGATGCACAAAAACATTCAACCCTTTGCAACAGTATAGTAAGATTGAATAGGGCTATAAATCTTCAAAGTGCAGCACAAACATTAAGCTCTGAGGAGGATATGAAATGATGACATACAGGACAGCTTAACTGACTTGCTGTAAGGGCAACAGAGCAGTGCAGTGAACCGAGGCTGAATGAATCCCAGGTTCCCCTTAGCAACGAGTCACATCAGATACCCAGGCCACTTACATTTGCATTTAGGTTTCAATCATATTTCAGGCTTTTAATAGAAGATCTTCTAAATGTCACCCATGGGTCAGACACTATGCAGTGCTGTCCTCTTGAATTTGTAGGCAAACAGCAACCATGAAACTACATATACAGCCTGGGGTACCTTCAAACCTGGAAGCTAGATAGTGAAATTTTTAAGAACTTCTCAGAGTTTACCCATAAATTAGGAAAACTATAACTGCAAAGAATATGTATGCAATGAGAGTATAGCAAAAAGAGCAGCAGCAGTGATGACCATGTTGCTTGCACTGTCCTTGTTGCCTTGTACTTTCCCTCCCCAGCCCCATTGCCTATGGATGCTGAATTCAGGAATGAACTACCCTGGCTTAGATTCTAGGAGTGTTCTGCTGAAAGGGATCTCAAGGACAACAAAAACTTCACTTTCTTACAAGAAAAACCTTGCAGGTTTCAAGAATGGTGCAAGCAATAACTCTGTGTGGATTTGTGGTTTGTAATGTAAGCTACACTGAGATTTTTCAAGTTATCACTCACGCAGAGAGATGCTGAGAATGAAAGAAAGCATATGGCCCAATTTCTAAAACCCACAGCAAAATACATTGCCCATTTCAGAGAAGTGAGCTCAACTTGGTGATTCATGGTCATTATAGGTTTGCATGCACACACACAAATCCACATGGGCTCACATTTCGCTCACTACAAGGAATACTGAAAATATTTGTACTTTTAAAGAAGGAAAAGCATCTGCATTGCAGTATTGTTATACTCTAATTCTACAATTACCAGATTAATTTATTTGTCTCTTTAGAAATTCTTAATACAAAACATTTTGCTGAGCTTTCCATTTAGCTGGAGCACATGTCTGAAAGAACAACAGCTTTACCAATATCTAGAATATTATTGCAATGCCAGAGGCATTTCTTAAGTTTCAAAGTTTGTGAAAATCTGAAGGGTGAAGTTCTGACAAGCACACATGAAGTTTTAATGGATACTATAAATATCCTGGCTCCCAGAAAGAAAAAGAAAAAAGAAAACACATAGGAAAAAAGGTCTCATAATACTGCATATTTGAAAGTTTTCTAATTTTACTGTTGTTGTTTAAACACTTCACATGAGTCTTAATCCACTGTAGCAAAGCTTATGCTCACTTTAAGCAGGTTAGCATTCCAGTTCAGCTCAAGGGGATGAGCATACTACTCAAGTGATTTATTTGATCACTGTCTAAATTTAAAATTCACAATGGTACCAAGAGGAGGTTGTTCTATTTCCACATTGTTTGCAGTAGACAGTTAATGCCTCAGAGGTTCCCTATTCCTTATGTGTGCATGTGAAGAAACCACTTGCAAAGTGTTTTACTCTTGCAGGACCAAGACATTTAAAACAAATCTTTCAAGCAGTCGATGGAGTACAGTCGGAAAGGTAGGATTATTTTTTTTTCTCCTTGTGTAGGTTTAAAAATTACTGGCCATTCACTATTGTAACTTCAGCATTCCACAACATAAACCATCTCTCCCTACAATACTCCACAGTATTTTCTAATGACAACACTCAGGTGCTACAAGCACTAGTGACAGAACAGAACTGTGTTTCTTTCCAAGCCATGAGTTTCCTGATGTAGCTTGCCAATTTCCACTCTGAAGTTTAGAAAAAGACACTGTACAGAAGAAATACAGGAATAAAAAAATTGAATCAATCTAAGACAGTTAATACAGGTGAAAAAATGGCAAGAGAAAATGTGAAAATGCAGACAAATGGTACAAAAAGAACAAGAAGAGTGGAAGGCAAGCAGAGGAAAGAGGGGGATTTGGGAAAAGAGAACTAATTGGAAAACATAAGGATTAATTTGGTTTGAGAGAGAGAGCACATTGACTTCTAAGAGTTTCCCAATAAAAAGCTGCAGGTTATGCCATTAAATGGTCAAACACAAAAACACAACTTCCTGACAATTTTAAGAAATCTACTTGGTCAATATGTTGGATTTTAGGGGGGATTTTGTTTTGTTTGGGGCTTTTTTGGTGCTGGTTTCTTTTTTATGGGGGGCAACAGCATAGTTTTTGCTGGGTTGGGGTTTTTTACTTTTGTTTTTACAAAAGAAAATCACTGACTCATTCTAACTGCTTATGGCTTTATCCAATTTTCTTGGTATTAAGAGAGGCTGATGTTCTGAGCATGACAACAATATTACCACAATACCTGCCACTGGCAATACTTCATATGATATCAACAAATCAGAAGCATCTGAAGTATTCAGGACAAGATGATTTTTGAGCACACTAAGCTACAGTTGAATACCAGAGCTGAGATCACATATCCTGCCTGGCCTAAATCCTGCCCAAACACATATACACAAAACACTCCAGTCCTGTATTTGAAGCAATCTCCATGGACATCCAAGTCTATTTTCAGAATATTACCCCCTGAAGTAAAAATGTATGGCATACTTAAAGGATAAAGACCTGCTAAACTCCAGCAGTGTCTCTTCATACCCTCTTCCAAAGACTCAACAAGGAAAAAACAATCAAACAAAGAAGCCCTGAGCATAGAACTGATGTGCAACCAAGAGTTTTCAATAAGCTAGAATGACAGAATTACAGGAGTTAATCTGCTTAGACTTCAGTCCTGATTTCCTAAGTTTTATTTTCTTATTTTAACTTACAAGAATATCTCAATATCTAAAATATATGAGATCTCCACCTTTCTCTCCTTTTCCATCTTCCTCTGTTCACCAAGGTCACCTAAATATTCAAAGTCTTTCAACAGTGTATTTTAAAGGTTCTGTTATCTTTGGCCCCAAATTTCTGCAGAAGGCCAATAAGTCCTTTTTGCAAAGAACTCACAGACAAATACAAGAGGCAACAGCTTCCAGCAGATGGGCCAGCAAAAAGCTTGATTTCATAGTGTACAGAGGGCTGCTAGGCTGCTAGTGAGTGGCACTGACAATGTACATGCCACAGAATCACAGAATAAGCTGAGTAGGAAGGGCCCCACAAGGATCATTGAGTCCAACTCCTGGCCCTGCACAGCTCCATCCCCAAGGGTCACCATGGGCCTGAGAGCATTGTCCAAATGCTTCTTGAACACTCAGACTTGGTGCTGAAACCTCTTCCCCAGGGAGCCCATTCCAGTGCCCAAACACCCTCTGGGTGAAGAACCTTTTCCTGAAATTCAACCTAAACCTCTCCTGAAACAACTTCAGGCCATTCCCTCAGGTTTTGTCAGCACAGAGGAAAGAGCAGTGTCTGCTCCTCTTCCTCCCCTCACCAGGAAGTTGTAGACTGCAATAAGGTCTTCCCTCAGTCTCCTCCAGGCTGAACAGAACAAATTACCTCAGAATATACTTAGGAAGCATTCTGACTTGTCAGTTTTTTATCACAGACTAAATCCTACAGCAGTAATGCTGTAGCTTTCATGCTCACTGTCTGACATTTTTGATTTTTCGAATGTTCCGAGTTGGGTTTCTCATTGATAACAGCATCCATAAAACTGGATGGAATCATTTCAGGAGGCTAAATNATATATATATATATATATGCAGTTGAGAAACAATTCACATCTAGAAAGTACTTCTATCTTTAAACAGTCCTAAATCAGCTGATTCTGTAAATGGAAATCTAAGAAAAAGTGACTTCTAGGCTAGAAGACAGCACCCACATCAAGTCCCAGTTGAAACCACAGAGGGGACAGTGATTGCTCTACACAGTATTCAAAGAGTTAGAGAATTCCATCATAAATTTTGATCCCGAGTTCACTTTGACCCTCAGTCCCTAAGACACATTCACAGCTATCAAAATCCTGTCCTTGATGGCATGCTCTTAAACAGGCTGCTCGAGCTGGCCATTGGGAAAAGAGCAAAGTATAAGCAAGGGAACTTTGTGAATTGTAGACCCATGGCAGCACCATCTCAAGACCAGATTCTAGAACTGTTTCTATGTTAAATGTTTTAAAAAGACATTGGATGCAACCAAGGATTTTCAGGTGAAGGGCTGGAACCCAAGAATCCATCCTCCAAAATGTGCAGTTGCACAGGCTCACATAGAGACACTTCAACCTCTCAAGAAAAGTGACATTTCAGACACAGTCCCTCTGTTACATAAAAACTGAGTATAACTAATTTGAGACTCCACTTGTGTTGCCAAGCACAGATCCCCACTCAGGCCTAGCCTAACACAATTACTGACTCAAAAATAGCTCCTGTGCTGATTGTTTCTTTCACATGTACATGACCATCTGCTTCTCATTTTTGCCTTGTCACACATTTAGACCATGAATCCCTTGGGAAGGAGCACATTTCTATGTTTGCCTCCATGCAATATGGGACTAAACAGGACTCAAGTTTTTAGGCCCGACTATTAAACAAGCTATTGTATTTTATGGGATTGATAATTTTAAAAGATGGGAAACATAAACTTCAGTAATTTAAACACTAGACCATGTAAGTTTGGTAAAAACAAATGTAGAAAACAAACTTACCTGAAGAGGAAATGAATGGGTTTATGCTACCAGCTATATTTTGTTTTCCTTTATGCAAAGTGGCTAATGATTGTGAGAGTTGTACTCTTTTCCTCACTCTTCCTTTTACTCTTTAAAAATAAAACAGTCATTTTGTATGGTTGGGTAGGGAAATGTTCCATGACCTAGTGCTGTGAATGATGAGGAACTAGTCAGAGAAAATGTGTTTCCTTTTAAGTACCTTATAAATATTTAAAATCATTTGCAAAGAGCATAACAGGAAAAAATTATATGTTCAGATCACCTCCAAGTTGTAGCCCTTGTACCCTCTAGGGCACTCTGCTGCAGCAATAACACCTCACAAAAAAGGTCCACATTCCATGTGAGCTGGCCTTACTCTCTCAACTGTTTCTAAAGCAGCTGACAGCTACCAGAGATAGTAGTCAGTGAATGAAATACTACAAGAATGACTTCTTAAAAACAAAACAAAGAAAAAACTAACTAACTAAAAACAGAACAAAAACAACAACAACAACATAAACCCCAAAACTATCAAGGTAGAAATAAGAATCTATGATGAGAATAAAACATGGCACTTCATATGCTGACTAATACAATCAGGAAGCCACCTGGAGTAAGTGGAAGATTTGGCTGACCTTACTGGTTTGAAAAGAAGGACATTTTGAGGAGGAGCCTAGCAGGATTTAAGATAGCTATGCATATTATTATCAGCTTACACAATGACCAACAGTTACAAATCAAAATAGAACACCTTTTGTAAAACTGATAGCATCTACTTTTCATTGCCTTCCCCTTCAGCAAACACACCCACAAACAACAAGTGCAGGTGTGCTCAAGCAGTACTGGTAACACCCAGACTTCCCTGCACTGAGACCTGCCCACTGCCGCCTCTTAGTTTGGTGCAAAACAGCTGCATGCAAAAGCAAGAATGTGAAAGGGCAATGTGGGAGCAGAAAACCTGTCAGGATCTGATAAAAACACAGCTAGATGCCTGGAGGTATGGGAAGAGAGCAGCTGTAAAGAAATGGAGCAGTTTCTAATGTTGCATTTGCATCACTGCAGGTGCTCCCCATGCCAGCTGAAGTATTCACACTGGCACATGACTATTAGCAGGTACTGCCATTGCCAACTGTACTGGTGTAGTTTCTTGGCAGTACAACTACACATATTAGCACATATTTTCCTATTATAAGCAGTGCAGACTAAATCTGACCTTTCCCCTGCATTTTGAGAGAACAAATGTAGCCGGATATTTCCATTACTCTGACCATCCTGACTGCCAAAGCAGCTTCTCATCAGATTGTAGCCAGACATCACACTGGCAGGGTGCTCTTCCCCTATGCTGAGAAATGTCACAGCATGCACCCACAATTAGGGGCCATGACTGACCCCTGCACAGTAGACACACCTCTCAGCTAGGAGACATCTAGTTTGGATGCTGTTATGAACAATCCAAAGGTACAATACAGAATTTATTCTGTTATAGTACTATTTCATGTACATGGCAATTAGAGTTGACCGCTACTGTTGTGATCCTGGAACTGCACATTTTGTTAACCATTACTTTGCAAATTTCCTGGATAAACACTTAATATTTGCATACCTTTTCACATGACAACACAAATAAAGGTTAAAATCATGATAGCATACTGGTTATTTGGTGAGTAGGCCATACTTTGGCAATTAGCTATGCCATACTGATGGTTCATCTGGCAAGTATAGTATTTGTTATTTGGGTATTTGATATTCATAGAATCATAGAAAGGCTTGGTTTGGAAGGGACTTTAAGGACTAAGGTGGCAGGGATGCCACGCACAAGATCGGGTTGCTCAGGACTCCATCCAACCTGGCCTTGAACACTTTGAGGAATGGGGCATCCACAGCTTCCCTGGGCAACATGTTCCAGTGCATCCCTACCCTCTGGGTACAGAATTTCTTCCCAACATTTTAACTAAACTGCTCCTTTTTCAGTGTAAAACCATTCTGCCTTATCCCATCAATATCTACCCATGCAAAAAGTTGCTCTTCTTCATTTTTATAAGCCACTTGTAAGTACTGGAAGGCCACAATAAGATCTCCCCAGAGCCTTCTCTTTTCCAGGCTGAACAATGCCAGCTTTTGTAGTGTGTCTTCAGAGGAGAAGTCCTCCAACCCTCTGAACCTTTATATCACTTCGCTTTTTAATCTCTTGAAAAGTGTGGGATTCTGCTAATTAGAAACAATTCTGTTTAAGTGTCACTCAGTTTGCATTGCCCCTTGCTCACGTACCTTTGTCATTTAAGGATTCAGTTATTCTGCTATGTATCACCTTGATGAAGCAAAACCCTTTTGTGGTATCAGACCTACTTCCTCAGTAATGAAAAAACTACCTCATTTTGGAATACAAAGCATCCAAATTTATGAGGCTGTAACTGTGAGACTTCTTTAATTTTCCAGATAACAAGCAATGCATGCTTCTGATCAATGAGACCTTCCAGATTTTGATAACTGGACTGATTAAAGCCACTTTTCTCTCTTGAAAAAACTACAAGTCTAAATCAGTTCCATGGCTTTACTATGAGGAAGCCTAAATTATATCACTAAATCCCACACACAAAATCAACATCAACTTTCATGTCTTGAATAGCACACAGAACATGTCAAATTCTTCCTTCACTGAAATAAACTGCCATTGTCTGTAAACAGCATCTGTGGGTAATATCACCCAGAAGTTTTACACTTCAGTCATGAAAATGCAAAATATCAGGCCACCATGTACAATGTACAATCCATGGGCTTAATTCAGCCTGGCCAGGGAGAAAGGGAAAAAATCACCTTAAAAATACATTACCAGTCTTAACAACTGATGACAGTGTACTGATTGTTTGCATTCAAACAATGATCATATTTATCTGTAAAAAACAGGGGGTTCAATTTGAAGAGGAATAAGCAGAGGGTGGCAATGGGAGCCAAACATCCAAAACTGACAGCCATAAATCACCACTGAAGTCAGGCTGTGGCTTAAGAAGTTTTATACAAGTTTTGGAGGAGTCTCGATGTGTCAGCTTCTCCTGTCCTATCAGCTGCACTAGAAATACATGCAAGCTGTTCAGTAGGCAAATTATATTCTCATATTCTCATAGTGGAGAATAAAAGTGCCTGACAGACCTGTGCAGCTCCTCAGCTCTGTATAATAAAGAAAAGTAGGACAACCAACAATAACCTTGGCAATAACCTTGTGCTGGCTGGATAGCATAAGGCTCTTTCTGTCAGACCCTGACACTCCTTATTCCCAAATATAGAGCCTGCCTCTCAAAACAGGAGAGTAAGCTGCACCAGAAAAAGCACTTGCACAGTTTTGTTTTTTTTTTTCTTGCAGAGCAGCACAGATAGGAAGGACTGCAGGGGGACTCAAAGTCAGTCCAGGTCATACTCTGTCAGCAGGATGGCACAGCCAGGTATCTCACCAGGGCTGGACTGAAAGATGGCTGAAGCACAGGAGCAGCACCTCAGTGCTGCATTTTAAGAAAGTGTGAACAAAAAGACTGAAGTCAATTCAAAAAACAGACACACTAAAATAGCCCATGGGGTGGGATCTGCTTCCTATAAGAGACCATATTACAGTTCCACAGTTCAGTTCATTTATTTTAAATTATATATGTCAATTGAGTTATTCCCTGAAGTACATTTAAAATAAATTTCCAGATTAAGATTCAGTCCAGAAAAATGAAATTAGATTTTGGTCCAGCTCTAAGTATTGGTTTCAGTGAAGATTTGAGCACAGAGTGTGCTCTCCACAGATCATGGTATAATAACAGAAGTTTGGGTTGGAAGAGGTCACCTAGCCCATGCCCTCTGCAATGAGCAGGGACAAGTAGATCAGATCTTCAAGTAGATCAGGTTGTTCAGAAAATTTTGTGCCCAGGATGGTTTGGGTTCTCCTACTCCCCAAGCCTGCACCTGTTCTGAGGCCCGCTGGTCTCAAAACAGTGACTAAGGTCAGGGAAAAACCCAAAGGATTTGAAGGGTTCTCTGTATTTTAAGACAGTTCTTACAGATTATATTCATCCAATAGTAGTGATTAGCCTGCACAGTGTGTGGCTAAGTTATGTTTCTCATCTTTTTTCCTTTACATGGTTTTTCCTGTTATTCTCTCTCCCCCTCTAGCACGGGCTGGTAATTTTTTCTACTGTATGTTTACTAGTTTTCTAAATTTCTAAATATAGTTCCTCTCAACTCTACCACTCCTCCTACAGTTTTTATGTGCCTCTTTTATATTATCTGTCATCCAGATCAATTATCCCTCCATGCCTCAGTAACACAGAGACTCAGAGAATGGTTTGGGTTCACAAGGAGTGTAAAGGTCATCTTGCCCTGCAGTGAGAGTGGACATTGCACTTCCTTCCTCCAGCCTAGGCACATCTGAGCTTTTGTCAGACCTAGCACATGCTGAGAACATTCACTTCTGAGAGGTGTGAATGCCTACTTAGCACAGAAGGCAAACTGCACCTCCTGTTAGGAGAAGCTTGTCAGGTGCTAGAGCTCTCTAAGGTTATTCCCACCCCACATTCTCTATATTTCCTCTGCACCTATTTCTATGCAAACACTTTCTCCTCTCACACTTGCTTCTGTGCATATGTCTCCTAGCTGGTTAGAATTTGGTATCTATGTTAGCAAAGAAATACCAACAAAGTCACTTGTGTTTGTGTTACTAGTGAGGCAGACAGACTTAATTATGGTGAACAAGGATTTCTGTCCATTACAAAGAGACTGGTAGCTCAGGGAGTATCCTCAGAATGGACAGGTTTTACTGAGGAGTGCAAAACACAGCAAATGATGTGATGGGGAAGACACTGGCGGGATCAAGTGTGAAAGATGCCTCTACTAGAAAATGTCACCAGAAGGAGGTGGCTCAGGCCCCTGGGAAATACATCATTCAGGCTCAGCCCAGATAATACCCATGTAGGAAAAATCTCCTTACTTGCTAAGGTAATCTAGAGTGGGAAAGGAAGGAGGAGAGCAAAAAGCCAAACAGAAGCATCAGGGTCTGTGGCATGAAAACTCCAAACAAACTAAAAAAAAAACAAAAAGACTGGATTAAAAATACTGATCCAAAATCAGAGTTTATCTGTTGAGATCTACTAGAGAAGCTATTGCCTCCCTCAGCTTTCTGCCTCTGCTCCTGGAGGTGTCTAAAAGGAATTTTAAAATAAATTCAAGACAGAACAAAAAATACACCATGAACAAAAATAAGAGTGACCTTTTTTCTGTTTCTATGTAAACTTCCAAAAAATATTGAGAAAGGTGCCAAACCATTTTTATGACTCAAAAATATTTCTTCTTCCCTTTTCATGACATTATCTCTTGTTTGCCTTTTATTTACTCATAACACAGCCACAGTTTAAATAGACAATATGAGTTATGTTATTACATAATTTATAGTCAGCTACCTTGTGTTTCTCAGATCTGATCAAGAAAAGCAGACTTCTCTTTAAGCACACTGTGACTTGAAACACAAGGCTGTGGGTTTGGGGTCAGACATTATTCTTGTTATCTTTACCAAGGTCTCACACTTGAAAGAGAAGTCCCACCTCATTCTCTCAGCCAGCGCCACCATAAATGTTTTTAACCACCTCCCCTTTGTCAGCATTTGTTTTACTGATGGGATTTGTGTCCTGTTCTCCTCAATTAAGACTAATTACTACCTCCTACCATTGTTCAAATTTTTTCCAACTTTTTTTAAGAAGTTGCTCTTCTGCATCATATTGCTTTAAAGGAAGAAAGTCTTTCATAACATCAGGTCTTCCTTGTCTCTCTGTGAGCACTTATTTAATACATTGCAAGCACATTATATCTAGACTATCTTTTGACATGGTCAGCTAAAGGTCTGCTGGGGTGGCTGGGGTAAACACACAAAGCTGGGCCTCCTCCATCTCTTTCACTGAAGAAAGTGAAACTTTAAATGAAGTAACTTTAAATGAACAAAACTTTAAATGAAAACTTAAATCATAACTTTAAATGAATAACTTTAAATGAAACATCATTTACTTTAATGACTTTAAATCATAACTTTAAATGAAACAAGAACTGATACTGAATATGCAAACCACAGGGCTATTCTACACTGTCACACTGCAAGAATCTGGTTATTTTGTAGAACCTGATACAAGCTCATCCACAGAGACACACTTTAGGAGATTCAGCAGCTACTAAAAGCTGAAAAATTCAAGTTCAAAATTTGGGAGAGTAAAAAATATTAATTATAGGCCTCTTTCATTCCTTTTACCTCAACAGTTCTGTCTCATTCCTGCAAATGCTCCAAGTGGTCCAGTCCACATCTAAAAAAACTTCTAAAAAATCTCTACTTAACATTTTTGCAGAGCTTTAATGCCAGGTGATCCATTAGTGTTCAGGATTAAGTAACTGCCTAATAACTAGTGACAGACATTTACAGGCCTTCCAAAACATCATGGTCAAGAAAGAATAATATCCAGGATTAATGGCAGTTTGATCTGAATTCTGAGAATCTGAATGTTAGAGCCAAGGATTTTACTGCCACTTTAGACAGGCAACCTTTTTTCAGGGGGGAAATAGCCCCCAGTTTTCTACTTTGAGACCACATCATGTCATGTTTTTCTGAAATTGTCTCATCAATTTAGCAGCACAGCAAATCTGACAGAACAAACATTTAATAAGGATGCAGTGTTTCTAAATTCAGTATCAGCTAATATCCATCAGTTAACACCATTCATTGTTGAAGTTTCTAATGCTCTTTTGTTTCAAGCCTGTAGAATTTTCTTGACAAACTGCTGCAGACAGCAGCTTATTAATATTATTTATCCATTAACACAGCTATGAACATCACACAATACACAAGTCTTTAGAGCTTGGTATCTAAAACAACATAAGTAGGATTAAAGCATGCTTTTTCATGCTACAAAAGCAATTTGTTCCCCAGAATTATTTTCCAGTTTGACTTGAAGGATTATCATAAATGGAAGGAAAGGGCAAGGGGAAAAAAAAAAGGCCAGTGTTCAGACAGTGACATTGTAAAACTATATTTGTATTTCAGGCATGTGAAATAATTCATAATACAACATACACTGTTTTCCTTATGTAATAGTTTATTCATGCCACAGGACAGATCCAGTTGTAACTAATCAGTGGAAAAGCATAATGCAGTAGCTGCAGAGATAATTCCAACAGCAGCTGTAATTTAAAAAAAAAACTAAACAAACACACACCAAAAAACAAGAAAGTGCTTTCTGTGAAAACTACAACAGTAATTTCAATTTATAATTGCCTTCTACGATGATCACAAATGTCTTTACAACAGAATAAAGGCCAGAAATTAGGACTTCCCAATGCTTAACACCTATAAGCAATACTTTTTTTGCTTTTTAAAAAAATCACAAAATTTGTAAAGAAAATCCCTGAGTAGGAAATCTGTCAGATAAAAAAGCAGAAGCACCCTGACTTGAAGTGCCCACTCTCAGCTAGAAGCAACATCTGTTGCTGGAGCTGGTCTGCATACAAATCAGAACTGGGTTCTCCAAACCTATAAACTTTAAAGCCAAGCCAAAGGCTGGGTGGGCATTTCAGTGGGCAATCCTCTTCAGACTAAAAACACTGTATCAGGATTCCTGCTGTGATGTTGCTGAGGTATGTAGGGTGAGAATACACAGTACATAGTCTGCAGAGATGTGGAAGGGAGTCTGCAATTCAGGGAGAGAAGCAGCACCAGGAGAAAGGAAGCAAAGCAGCTGGCTTGAAAGCCACTCCAACAAGCACTCAGCTACAGGTGACTCCTGATAGAAATTTCTGCTTCAGAACAGTTCATGTGTACAGAAAGACAAAAAGCACAGGTATGAGCAGCTATACCCTAGGCTAAAACCAGCTGCTGAATGACTGTAGGCTGTCAGAGGCTACAAGAATGAGGAGACATCTGACATCAGGTATTTAGTTCAGTGCTAACACCAGAAGTACTCAGATTTTAGAGGGGAACTGTTTGGATTTACATTTCTGCTAGCATAATTGCCAGTGTGCAGTTCAAGCCATGCCTGAGAAGAATAAATCAATACTACTTTCCTAGGATGTTTTGTAACTAAATTACTCCAGAAAATACCCTGACCTTGCTTCATCAATTTCTGTTTTATGGGAAGTGAGCCACTGTCCTTAGGCATTGGCAACAGTATGCGAGTTTGTAGAGTATCCCAAGAGAAAAAGAAAGAGCCTGAATAACAATGGACAAAACATATTAAACAATCTGCCCTGACTTAATAACTTGAAACAAGATAGCTACCACTCATAAAGAATATTGGGGGCTTTAGGGGTTTTGGATGTTCAGATCTGGGACATCAGTTTAGGTTCAGAACAGGAATGTTCTCAAGGGTCCAAATTAGCAAATAATTTCTTCTCATAATAAAAGACTTAAAAGACTTTGGCATAAGAACCATATAATAGATAATTCTTAGCATCTCACTGGGTCAGGCAATGGTGTAGCAAAACACAGTCCGCTAGTTCCAGTGAAACTCTGGAATTTTACTGTAGTGAAATGGAGGTGCAACATACTGCTTATAACAAAATGCCCATTCCAGGAATTCATCTGTGCCTCACTAAGAGATAGTTCTGCAAAAATGTCACCTCAGTGCTCAGTAGATGTCACAGGGTCATTTGAATGGAAACAAGAAGATATAAGGAAAGAATAAATCTGCTTCTTTCAGGTTTCAAACACCTTGAGAACTCTGCCTTTATAGTTCCCACACTTAATTTTATTAGGATGTTAAAATGCAAAAAGACTCAGAGAACACCACAAGGACAGTCCATAGGCAGAAAACAATGTCAGTATGGGTAACATTTAAATAGATGAGCACTGAAGGGACAGTACAGGACCTCTCCTATGGTGACAATTGGGCATGATGGTCACTACTTCTTCTAATACAAGAACTACAAGGCACCAAATACTACTAGTAAAAAACAGGTTCAAGTCAAACAAAAGCAGGTGATTCCTCACACAGGCAAGGCTGGTCTGCGAAAGTACTGAGTAAAGGATGTGGTAGAGGCTAGCAGTTTACTGTTTCAAAAAACAGCTGGGCAAATTCATGGTACAGAACCTTACCAACAGGTGTCAAGTAGAAAAAAAATTGAAAAGAAAGCCCAACCAAACAATAAACCAACAACCCACACCCTATACACTGACTTACAATTCCCCAAATCATAAAATTGCTTAGAAAACTATTCTGAGAGAACATCACTATCTAAGAATTGTTAAATTCTTCTCCAGATTTTTCCCCATTGGCAATGCATGACAACAACCTACAAAGACCTTGAACAGTACTCCATCCATTCTTGTGTAGACATCTTTCTTTTTAGCTAACAAACCCTTCTAAACATGAGCATCATTTTCAATGCAATTGCTCATATATTAATTTCATCATGCTTCACTCACTTAGTCTCTCCCTTGCCTTCCCTTTCTCTCTTTTCAGATTAAGGAAAATCCAGATGGGGTGCAGGTGCTGCAAAATGATACAAAGGTACATTAGAACAATAGTTGCTTAGACTGAATAAAAGAAAAGCATTAAACCATGTGTCTGTGCTCCCCCACACCTATTGCTTTAATTAGCCACTGTAAAACGTTGGAGTTTTCTCAAAGTTTACAGCATCTTTAGGTATAGGCATACAGATCTCCTCTGAAAGTCCTTTTAATTTCCTGTAATTAAAGGTCTACTTCTATAATTCCTATCCCACAAAAGGAATTGTGTTGCATTGAAAACTCTTCTTTAGTAAAGTTTTTTTCTAATTTAGGTAGCATGGGCTTCTCTCAATTTAGCAGAGCAAGGAGCACACATTATGTCAGATCCTCCCTCTCTCCCAAGCAATGAAAATGAACAACAGTTCCTTGCTTCCATCATAGCTGTTAAATGTAGCTAGTTGGGAGGAGAATTCCCATATTAAAAGTCTCCCTAGAGAGGAGAACTAACTAGTTTTATAAAGCCCACATTTCAGCCCCACTTGAGGGTTACTGCTTCCCTTGGCCCCTTCTGTAGAACAGGTAAGGAACTGGGGAGAAAATGGTGCTATGAGAGAAAAAAGAAAGATAAAGAAAAGAGAGAGGCCCTGGGAGAGATAAGTCAAGGAAACTACAGAGGCACTCAGCTACAGGTGATCAGGAGATTGATTCAGGAAAAATCAAGGAAAAAATAAGACAAAAGACTTGAAAGAACAACACTGGGGGAAAAATGGAAGATATTTTAGTAACTATATGAGGACATATTAATTAACAATGAGTAGTTATGACTACTCATTGGCTAATCAGCTCCCCAGAGAAAATAAAAAATAAGGCTAGAAACAAGCAATGCACAGTTCTCCAACAGCCTCCTTATGCTCCTGGTGAATCTCAGTACAGGGATTAGTTATGATCAGTCCCAGGAGACAGCAGCCAACATTCAGCATTTCCATTTGGTTTAACTCATTCTCAGGACCCAAGGTAAAGTTCAGTGACACTCCTTCCTCAAAATCTTCGGCTTAAAAAGGAAGCTTAATGTTTTTTTGCTAATTATATTGATTAACATCGTAAGTAACATTTCCTTTACAAATTTTTCTTACTCCAGCTATATATTTGATCCAGAAGAAGTACAATCCTCTGGATGCATTCATGAAGTAAACAGCTATAAACACAATGAACAAGGCAGCAATAAATCCAAATTCAAGAACAGTGAAAATGAAGAACCCAAAAATGAACTACAGAACGATGAGATAAACAAAACAGAAAATAAAAATCCAGTAAACAATACAACAGAAACTCTCTGGAATCACAGAGGCAATGATTCTCAAGAGGGTGGCCTTGTGAGGTGTGGTGCAAAGCTTGATGTTGCAGTCAATGGTGGCAACTCCTGTGCTCAGCACTCCACGCTCAACCCCAACACAAGCCCAGTGAAAGAAACGAGTGAAAAGGGAACCTCCAGCCAGTCAGAGGCTTTTTCAGCCAGCAATAGAGACTTTTACACCAAATCAAATAGGTCTGGACAAGAACTTGACCTAGAGACAGTCAGTCAGAGTAAGGCAGCCAGCAATGTGCCTAACAGTATTCCAGACCCCCAGTCTGCAGAAGACAGCAGCTTTCTCAAAGGAAACTCAATACTGGAAACAGAAAACAATACCATAAGACTGCCAGATATTGATTATCCCCAAAATGGTAATCAAATTTGGAACTATGTTGAAAAAGACAGCTTTTCAGTCAACTGCACACATTCAGACCAAAACACTGGTGCTTCAGCACTACAGGACCAGGACCTTCATGTAATCCCACACTCACCTGTGAAAGAGAGCAGTATTGAACCTTTTAAAACTGACTCTGCAAGTTTGAGTGAGAGCCTTACTGGTGCTATCACTGCAGTGGCTGTTACCAAAGTCACACAGGCACCCACACACACCAACCATAAAGATGTCAATGGAGGAATTGAGGAGGAAGATGCAGAAGTTGCAGCAGCTCTGGCTGCACTGGAAGCTGCAACAGCAGGAGAAGACGTGGAAGATGATGACGAGTACTAGATGGTTTCTTTCTAATACACTGGGTAAGATCCAGATATATAGCACACATGGAGAGCTGTTATGAACAGCATATATAAAAGGAGTTGGGACTAAACCTTGGTCCCTTCAGCTGTTCTATACAGCCTCTTAATTTCTACTGCCTGAGGTACAGAAGAGCACCCCTGACTAATGGTAATATTCTTCTCTGTGGGCCCAAACAGGAGGGCAAAGCATCATTTCTTCCACACAGAGTATTCAGCTGTACACCCACCTCATCTGCACTCATGCAAGGGTTTCCTCTTTTTCCTCATAAGGGTCTGTGCACACTGTATGTTCCAGGTTCAAAAAACTCCCATTATTTAAAATAGGACTGTTGAAGCCATGGAGTTAGGAACCACAGATTTTCAGCATTAGCAGAAAAAACTTACACAAATAAGCGAAAGTTCTATGATCTACTGAAACATGAAATAGGGAAGGCAGCTTGGGCTGAACTTTACCATGGCTATGGTTCCATTATGGTTTAAGCCTAAATCTGTGCACGTGCACCTGGCATTAGAATGATACCATAATTTCTCCCCACACACCTCTCCCTTGACTGTGTTTGATACCCCAAGTGTTGCTGCTTCAGTTCCTTAAAACAGCAGAAGCCCAGCCAAATCCAAGAGAGTGGATAACTTTCTGCTGGTTTAATGTGCTAAAGTAGCTCATGTTAGAATTGCACACACACTTTCAGAGAGGCCAGAGAGAGAGATCAAAACTCCGTCCCTATCAGTTTGGATAGATTAAAACTGTTGTAAAACAACATCCTGAAACCTCTGAACTCCACTAAATTTTCCAGGTGCATGTCACCTGTCTTAACAATACAGTCTTCAGACAGGTTGTGTCTCAAACATCCCCAGCAAGATGTGTTTTGTTTATACGAAAAACAGCAAGAGCCAACATGGACCCCTCCTTAGCTCTGCTGTAGTCCCTAAATTTACACCTGGAAAGGCACCAAGCTTCCAAACTGGATTAAGCATAAGATCTGAAAATAGTTACATTCTTGGAGGGCTGCATTTCTAATGGGAGAAGAAAAAGGAGGTAGAGACCAGTTTGGTGCTGCCAATTCAGGAAAAATATGGTTGAAATAGAAAGTTCTTGATATTTCATACCAAAATTTTGTGGTTTCCAAGTTTTTGTTATAAACTCCTAATAAATTTTTTAACCACATAAAAAATAATCAGGTGGCTTCTGTACTTTATGCATTTTCTGAATACAAAAGTTACATTTAAGAAGTTCAATAAGATATAGCCCTCATTAGATAAATGAAAAGCACCAACAATATATTTGCCTACAGTATAAGCTGGTTTTGATTTCTCAAAACATTAATGATACTCCTGGGAGCAATTCAAACAACCTAAAGGCTCAGCTTCTAGAGAACTGTATCCAGCTACAGGCAAGAGTCACAACATTGTATCTGTAAAATAAAAAAGCTTTATATGGTTTTAAAATATTGTAGTACTGTTGATTTCTCTACCACTTTCCTATTTTAATAGGTGCTTCTAAGCCTTCTCCTAAGTGCATACAAGTTTTACACATGCATTTGTCTTTCAAAGACCACTACAATACTGAAAGTCGGTGAAAGTGCCGGCACATTGCCGATAGTGAGAGATGCTGAGCGTGTCACCAGTCTTGACTGTCCCTGCCCCCCACCCCAGGGCTCCCCCTGCTCTGCCTGGGGCCCAGGACCCCATTCACCCCCCAGGGGGGCAGACCTGCCAGTCCAGCCACTGCCCCCCTGGAGATGCCTCTGCTGGGGCTGTTCTGGTGCTGTTGCTGCCCCACGCCCTGGCCGGGGCAGCAGGACAGACTCTGGCTGTGGGATCCAGCCTTGCTATCCCCAGGGAGCCCCTACTGCTCCCCACATCCCAGCCCCAGGGAGCCAGCAGACCCTTGCTGCACCATGACACAAACCATGAAAAACAATTCAAGTAAAAAAGATGTTAAAAAAGAAATGCAACAAACACCCCAGAAATCTTACCTGATTTTTTCAATATCCTCTCAATTCGATTTTTCTAACCTGAGCTCCAGCTCAAACTTTAAGTACAAATCACAGCAAGTTACTCACCTTGCTGCCCAAGCATTAAAACATTCCAGAGGAGAGCCCCTGGTCAGATGCAGCCCAGACCACTCAAACCAAGCAACTCTTCCATAGGAACTGCCTGCAACCATGGGCCACCAGGCTGAAACCCTCTGCATGAGAGCAGCTGAGCCACAGACAGTGCCTGTCTTGCAGCCCAGGTTCTCACTGTCACAAACATGAGACAAAACCCAGCATAAAGCAAGTCTATTCACTGCATTGGAAATAACTGGTCAGTGTTCTCTCACAGAAAAAAAAAAAGAAAAAAGAAAAAAAAAAAAAGTTGGACATCTGCATGTCTCAAACACAGAAAAAAAAAAAAGCTTCCATAAAATAAACCTATTTATTTACCTATTACGGAGGTAACACCAACATTCAAACTTCTTTTATCTGCTAAGTAAAAAAGACAATACAGTTTTTAAATTAAAAAAAAAAGAAAAACACATTTGTATACATTTTATATTTGGGTATGTGTTTATATACCTTCAACCTTGCCATGACACTGCTGAGAGTCAGGAATTCTTAGCCTTTTTCAGATTACAGTATAATTTTCACAATAAATGTGAAAGAATCACTTACTTAAGAAATAATTTTTAAATGCTGCACACAATTTCCTCCACAAAAATTAGATTTTAACTAATTTTGTGAGAACCAAATCTTACTCAGTCCATCAGATGTTATTTTAAATAAACACAAACACTGCCAGCTTGAAGAATCCATTTTGCTCAGGCACTTGTGAGAGAAAAATTCAGTAACTTGAGAAAACAGAAAATCACAGAGAAAAAATTCTACTAGAAGCAAGAGTAACCTGTATTTTAAGACTTCTGTCAAAAACAACATGTTTTTTTTAAGACACGCAGACATTGTAACTTCAGCTACCAATCAACTATGTTTCCTACATTCAGAAGGGTCACTTATGAAGTATCACTTAAATCTTTCCATTTTCCTTTGATACAAAAAAAAATTAATATGGCAGCTGGTTGGCCAATATCTATCATTATTAATGTTTCTGTACTTGATGTAAACCTTTTTAGGTAAGTGTGAAGACATGTAGCCATAAAGAACAGGCAATCAGATGGGAAACTATGATAGGAGTTGGTATTTCTATGAAAGCTTTTGCATCTTGGAAGCTCATGTTTTATTTGTTACTCTTCAAAGTCAGTAACAACTTAAAGGGAATTTGCAGTCTTTCATATATAAGCAAAGAAACAGTGAGGAAGACTAAGTTTAGCACCTTCACATTTTGCACTCTGGATTATTAAAAAAATTCAGATCATTACAGAGATTCCACATATAACTACAGGAGTGGAAAACAGCCCAGTCTGCCCTCAAGGAAGTTATTTCTTAGAGAAAATGCAGCAAGAGTAGAACACAAAACCTGATACTGCAGAATTCTTCAGCTCAGAAAACAAAGTTCTAAGAAGCAAGCAGGAACCTGGAAATAGATAAATTCCCCAAAGATGGAGGTTTTTTCCTCCCCTTTTAAAGAACAAAGGTAATTGTTTGGGCAAGTGTTGCTATGGAGACTTCCCATTAAAACTGAAATTCAAAAATAGAAAATCTTATTTTCTAAAAGATATTCCAGATTTGATTGTGTAAGTAAAATATCACTTTAATCATCACTTGAAGGGTGAAACAAGAAACACTGACTTGAAAATAAAATTTAAAAATTAATCTTGACCTTATGTTGTATTTGTAGTTTCAATTTCCTAAATGTGATTTAGTTTTCCAAAAGATTAATTCTTTCCAATGTATCTCATTTTCCTAAATGAGAATACAGTATCTCAGCATTTACTAAGGCCTGTGTATATGGTATTCCATGTATTTATTCAACTGCCTATATTATACATTTTAATTACATTGAAACAATTAATATTAATAGATTATTTCTCTGAAATTTTGGTATCTCTCCCTGCATGTAGATGGAAATTGGAATCTACTAAATTGCACAAGAGCATCACTTCAAAATTAAATGTATTAAAACTTCTTTAACATGAATACACAAAGAAGTTAAATTATGAAAGTCATTTTACATTAAAAACTAATTTATTTTTAAACAATTCTGTTAATAAAACTTTCTTTTCAGACATTGTGTCCTACATTTTAGAAGACAGATATTGCAAAATGTTTAATAGTAATTGTTAGAAGCAGATTAAATTTTTTTCATTGGTCTTTTCAACATGAAATGCCCTTGGCAGAGATGTTTTTTCCTTACCATCATGAAATCAAAATAGAAACTCTCCAGCTTATTCCCTTGGCCAAGCTTTTCAAATTTCGTGCATTCACATGCACTGCTAGAGACATTAGTCTTAGGACTCCTTCCTCCATTTCCAATTTTACTTGGCATCTCAGGGAGGTTTGTTTTTAAGTTTTCCTTCATCTTGAATCTTCACAATCCGAAACTTCAGCTCAGACAATCCTTGAACTGAACTCGTTGGGTTAACAGAAAGCAGGAAATACTGCCTGCCCCTAAAATGGTACTACTGCTGACCCCTTCTGCAAACTCTGTCCCACCTCCTTTGGGACTGCTTCCATTTCAAGCTATAGACTGTTTAAAGTTTTGAAGAATCGAAATGTGCATCTTGGACTCTGTAATAAAAATTGAAATAGATTATAGCAAATTAATGCCTTAACATATGCAGCATTAACTTTTTAAGTGTTTTTTTGTTAAATGCCATTTTAACTTCCTTTAAATGGTTTAGTCCAATTTCGCAACAGAATTACATGTAGCTACTCCCCCACTCCATACCTATTTCTCCTTTAATTAAAGAAAATAAATATTCCCTTGTACACTTCATTTGGAAAACAGGATTCTCTCAAAGGAGCAGGAAAAACGCCACCTCTCTTGATTTTGTTTCTAATGCCATTGTTGAAGTACACATCCTAAGCAGTTACCTCACAATGATTGTAATCAAATCTATCAAGGTTACATCATTCTCTGCTCTGAATCTTGACTGACACTATTATAAGCAGGATTTAACAGGTTTTTGCTTTAATTCATGGCTCAATTACTATACACTAACAACTGAGAAACCTTTCATTCATTAACAAAACAAAAAATCTCAGACGTCTTTCAGGAAATACAGCATCCAAGTATTATGTCAGGTTGAAGACAACTTAAGTACTCAACCAATGCCACAATAAAACCGTGTCACACAAGACAGCAATTTAAGTCATTTATTTGCTCATTAAGCTCCCTTTTGTTTACTCTGAGCTAGAGATTAGCTTGAATATTATGAGGGTGAAGAATCAGAGAGGAGAAAGGCAACACCCTCATCTATTCACCTTAACCATGGCTAGATTTTCAATAATCTGTGGTCACATATCCTATCCCCTCCCTGCTCTTAATATCTAGAGCCAGTACCAAGTAATTTACCTAGACTTATGCAAAATGAAAGGAAGGTAAGCAACGAAGGCAAGATAACTACAGAGCAAAATGAATGAGACTAAAACTCTGTTTAGGTATTTGAGGACAAACCATAGGGATCTGGCCAAGAATTTGTAACTTAGGTTGTTTCCATCTCACATCTCTTTAGTTCTTATTTGAGATCCTTTTCCAAAAATAATGTATGAAATAATTTAGGAGCATTCCTCAGATCAGCTTTTTCACAAAATCCTCAGGGGAAAAAAAAAAAGATCCATGCAAATGTCCTTAATTTCAACTGTCCTGGTTTCAGCTGGGGCAGTTAATTTCTTCTCAGTAGCTGTTACAGTGCTGTGTTTTGGATTCAGAATAAGAATGGCATTGACAACACATTGATGCTTTGGTTCTTTGGGAAGTCATGTTTAAAAGTCAAGGACTTTTTTTCTCATCTCATGCTCTGCCAGTTAGGAGGTGCACAAAAGAAACTGGGATGGAGCAGAGCTGGGACAGGTGGCCTGAACTGGCCAAAGGGAGATTCCACACCATAGCATATCATGCCCACTGGGGAGACATTTAGGGTGATGGTGTTTGCCTTCCCAAGTCACTGTTACACACAATGGGGGCCTGCTCTCCTGGGGATGGATGAACACCTGCCCACCCATGGGAAGCAGTGAATAATTCCATTTCGCTTTGCTCGTGTGCACGGCTTCTGCTTTCCCTACAAAACTGTCTTCATCTGTCTTCATCTCAACCCACGAGTTTTCCAGTGTTTATCATTGCAATTTTTTCCCCAATCCCATTGGTGCAAGAGTGAGCAAGTGGCTGCCTGGGGCCTGGCTGCTGGCTGGGGTTGAACCATGGCATCAATACAAGATGCACTACAGAAAGAGATTTTGCTGTGGCCAGAAGTGGTACAAGTTTCTCCAGAACAGATTAAATCTTACAGATTTTTAATGCCTTTTAATGCCTAATTTTTAATGTTTCAGTTTGGTAGGCAAAAGTGACATGGGTTTTTCTAACAAGTAGACATCATACTTGGCCAGAATAATGCCGGTCTGATTTTGGTTACCTTTTACTCATTAATCTGCTGCTTACGTAGACTTACATTAAAAACTCATCCAATCAGCGTCTGCAAAAAAACAACCATACTAGAGATCCAGCAATAATCAAAATCAAGACAAATTATCAAAAGCTTTACAAAAGAATACGCATACTCCACCCTGATTAGGAATTACTTTTCCAGATTCATGCATGAGTGTTAATTACCAGGCGATGCACGCTGCTATTGTTTTGACATACGACACACAGATCCTGTTCTTCCTATTGCTTTGATTAAAATTTGGCTCAGACAGAAGTTTACATAGTTTCTTTTAATAACGGCAGCAGCTACTTCCACACCACTGCAGGCCAGAAGGGCTGAGCTGCTGGGTCCTGACTAGCCACAGCTCTGCCCCAGCCCCATGAGGCACCTCAGATCTCCCATTAAATTGGGACTTTTCAAATTTTTTGGTTCAATTCTTTTTTTTACATTGACCCACTCCGACCTTTTTGAACTATCAATAAAAGCTTCATAGCTCCCTCTGCTGCCAGCAAGTATGAAATTCAGTTACCCTACACAAAATCGGCTTGCACCTGTCAGAAGACATTTCATTCCTGTCTCTCTAAGCCTATATGTGCGTAGAGTCTTTTGAAAACAAGATTTGAGAAATATTATGGGTATTTTAAGACTCTCCTAACATTTCTGCTTTTATTGGACAGTTGTTCTTACTGTAAATCAATGCTGAAGACCAGTAGTTAAATACTGCTTTAATATGGTAATTTCAAAATATTATCTTATTCAATATGAAAATCAAACCATATTATCACCTGAGTATTTAGCTGGATATCTAATGACACCCAAGAAACAAAAATCAATTTTTCAGAACAGTTCAAAAGAGTTCATCTCAACTGCTTCTGCTCTATCACTACTATTTTTCAGTCCATCTTCCCAAGTCTTTCACACTCCCATTGCTGCCTCTTCTCTGAACCTGCCCTCCCCAGCAGTGCCTCTCCAAACCTGTCCCTCTGCACCAGGTACCAGCCAGGTTTGTTAGCTGTCTTGCTGCTGCTGTCCTGCTCCATGCTGAAAGCTATGAAAAGTGTCCTGAATCCAATGCTTTCTATTCCCCAGGACCATTTCAAGACCACCACCACAATTGTGACATACCAGCACAAGCGCCTCCCATATGCTGCACTTCTAACAACTCTGAGCCCAGAAGAGACAGGAATGTGAGGACTGACTGAAAATAGACAAGGGGGCATCAGAGGACTTATACATCTAAAACTGAGGGGTTACACTGGTAGAAAAATGCATTTGCTAATACATCCTCCTTTGTGTTGTAGCTGCAGTTACTCCACACCATTGCACCTCTACAGTGCCAGAGGCTGCCTAGATGTCATTTGAGAGGTGTTTCAGTTTCAGCAGGTCTGCTGAGCTACAGACTGACACAGACCCACACAGGCCTGACATACAGAAACAGATGGCCAAGCACTGCCCACGTAACTGGATCTGCACTAAGTCCATGCACAGGGGACTTGGCTTCACTTATCTAAACTTAGTAGGAAAATACACCACCAACCCACTCTTTTCCTCCAGATAATTTGGGAGCCACAGATAATTTGGAGGCTGCTTACTGTAACAGCATAGAGCTTTCAGATCTTGCCACTAATGTCTGTTTGAAGGCTTCTGTCACCTTCTTGCTTCCAGCGCTACAAGCCTGGCATCTCTCCTGCACTTTTTTTGAAAGTTAGAGGAACAGACTCCTACCTTCCCAAACTGTTCAGCTTCCTTTTCCTTATCCTGCTCCAGCCCTACATATCCTTTTATTAGTTTTGCCTCAGCAGATGACTTAACCTGCCAGGAAGGAAGCTCCAAGGCTGACAGGGTGCTTTCCAGCTCTGTGCAATGGTAGCTCCAGAATTAGCCAGACCCCTAAGAGAGGCAAAAGGGAGCATCCAGAACAAGAGATAACATCAAATCATGGCTTCAGTAAAAAAAACAGAAGCACCTTAGTGCAGGCCCCTACCACTGGAAAAAAATTTTAAAATTTTAAAAAAGTAATCAAGTGGAAATTTCAGATGCCAGTATTTTGAGCCTAGCCTCCCTCAAAAAAATTCCAAAATATAGAATTTCACAAAACACAGAGAAAAAAATTAAATCCAAATCCATTTTTATTTGTCCAAGTCTTACATGCTGTTCATTAATATTAGGTAGCCAAGACTTAACCACTCTTTCCTTGTTTATGCATTAGCAGTAGCATTAGTCACTTAGCAGGGAAAAAAAAAAGGAAGTCCCTAAATTAATAGATACAAATTGATTCACACTTCATACAACAGGTCACAGGTGGGAGTCCTCAACAACCACTAAACAGCCAGGAAACTTAATTCCTTAGGAGAGACAGTCTCACATTCCAACCCAGTAGGCACTTTCAGCATTACCAAGCCAGAACAGACCATGTCCTCCTCTCTTCCAAACAAGGCTAAACTCACAAAAAAGATCTTTTAAACCCATATGATTTTTGTATTAGTATGCTGTTAAGTACAAGCTCAACTCATTCATAGGGAAAGAAAAAAAAACAAAAAAAAAACAAAAAAAAAAACCCAACCAGACAACAAATCTATCTAGCACCCCTTTCTTCTGTAATTTCTTATCATGCTTTTAGTGCCTATTTCCCTCTTCTGTGTCTTTCAGTTCAGGTCTGCTCACTGAAAGTGGCGGCCCCATAACTCCAGCAGCCTCAAAAGTGCTTCCCACTTCAAGCTCTGCAGGAATACTGGAGTCTGGGGTCATTTCTACAGACAGTGCATAGTTGCAACATCTGCAGACTTAAGCATACAGGAATCTTCAGCATTACCCCAGATCGAGACCAGCTGGCTGAAATAACACTTTCACCAAGTGACACACAACACACCTGCGAGTACTGGAACTATATAAGGTACCAATTTTGTCAAAGTTTCTGTACATGAGAAAAACAGGTATATAGTTCAGAAAGAAAATGGCAATGAGAAACCAGGTACACTATGGCATGCTTTCAACTGAGACTTTTATAGAGATTCAGAAGCAAAAGAAATGCTTTAATCCTTACCATGTTTCAAAAATACACTGCAAATGGGCTCTGTGTTCTTTACCAGTAAAATCAGATTTTGTTAAACATAGAAGTAGCTCCCTGGACTATTTTGCTACAGCAGCCTAAGGTAAGATCCCGAGTTTTGGAATAATTCTTTACTAAAAAATTAAGTGTCTGCTTTGGGGAAAAGTTACACAAGAATTAATCCATGCGAAGAAAACAAAATCCATTTGAAAAACATTCTTTGTGTTTCTTTTGAGGACTTATCTATGTCAGTCCAGTTATAATAGAATTTCTCAAACAAACATACAGCAATCCTCTTGTATTTCAGTATATATAGATAATATCTAATAAAAACCATGTACTACACAGAATTTGCACATAGAAGAAAAAAGGAACAAAAAAAATTCCTGAAAATGAGACTCACTTAGTGTGTTGAATTTCCGGAAGCTTCAGCAGCAGCAGTGTCTCAATTCTGTCTGAATATAAAGGCCTGGAAGGACTTTTAAATTTTTTTTTGTCCTTTTTCAACATTCTGAATATAAACCACAGCTGTATATAAACCTCTGAAATTCAGAGTTCAAAAGAGACCCTATGTGATACTGCTAGGAGCACTGAAATAATAAAAACTCCCAAACCTGTACACAGGATCGTACACTGATAATCCCATCTCAGCTAGCCACAACCTGCTTCAAGGCTCCTTCACACTATTCATACAGCAAAACCCGTTTTTAATGCCCTTTACAGATCCCAGACATCTGTGAGAACATAATGTAACAAATTAAGCACTGTAGTATCACAGACGGACACAGGCTGAGAGGAAATAACTGCAAAGAGCTTCCTGTCATTTGTGATTTTTCGTTCCTTACCTTATGAAAAAATTAAGAATAATGTTGAGTATTTTTTAAAAGCTCTGTATCAAACATAATAAAAAGTTAAAAATCTTGATACTTCTAATCTAAGATACCAGCTTGGGTTAAAGCACAGATTTTTGTCTTTCTCATTTAAATATGAAACTAAAGTAGTATTTGCCATTGTCCTTTCTGAAGAAAATAAAACTGCTCTGAAATACATCACACTATAACCTAGCCTTGTCACTACCTCCATAAACAATAACTTAAGAGGCAAAAAGATTGCCTTTTACATTTATATGGTGCAAAAATTAAATTTCACTCTAATGGGTAAAGGCTTAAGGAAGTCAGAAGCAAGCTTAAGAATCAATATTTTTTATTTACTGCTTGGTAGTATAAAAGTTGTATATAAACTATTTTGTTAAAAATACATTTGATAAGCAAATTTTAAAAAGCAGACTAATATGGCAATATGTATACCCCTACAAAATAGCAGTGTAGTGTTAAAGGCAATGAAAGAGGCACAATCTCTAAATCCTCTCTTACTTAGGTAGCAATGCATAAATTCAATTCTTGCACATATCAGGTCTTATAATACCGTACACAATTACTTTATACAGGTAAACAATATTTTACATATCCAACTTCTTTCCATTCCTTTTATTCTATGTATTTTCAATGGAATCAAAATAGAAACTACTTTTAAAATACGTAAAAAAATACATGTTACTGTTTAAACTTTCTTCCATCCTTTTGCCATTTATTCTCCATACTAGCCCATCATGTATCAAAATACAGTATCAAGACAAACTGCCCTTTTTTTAGAAAAAGCTTTGAGGAGAGTCTGTAACTTTGTATCTTCTTTCTGAAAATTATTTTAAAACTGCTGTTTTCTCCAATGCTCCCTTTTTCCAGTAACACTTTATACTCATAGTTATCAATCTCTTGGAAACTGAAAGCTTATTACTACAACCTATACTAATTAAATCACCTAGAAATATTCTTCACACAAATAATCATGTGAAGCTTAGTGTGTGCCTGTAAGATGAGGTTGGTGTTTATGTTGTACTTAAATATTGAAGAGATTTCACAAGTTGATTTTAAATTTATGGGAGCAGGGAGCAGTGCTAAACACTGAAGTTAGACTCCCAGCCAAACAGTTATTTTGGGTTCTCAAGGACAATTATCTTAAAAATATCCATTTTGAAAAGAACAATAAAACATTATTATTTTCAATGTTTGGGTGGGTAGTGGTGGGTTTTTTGGCAAATATAGCATCTCTGAAAAGTACATATTGATAGGACCAGTCAGTATCTTGTGAATACACCCAGAAGGAAGACCATCAGCAGCACATACTTGCAACAAGAGTGAAAAAACTGGATGTTTCCTGACAAGACATGGGAGCAACTAATACACAAGCAAGAAGAGTAATTTTGTACGCACCGTTTGTTAACACTGCATACATAAATCAATGAAGAAACACAATTCTCAGATATGAAGAAGAAACACAATGTAGAGCTCTTATATTAAAAAGATTCAAGGTACCAATTTAAAATAAATCCATTTCAAAACATACACTGATTTTCCTTGAGTTCATAAAGCAGATTAAGTTACAGTTCTCAGAATATAGTGCAATCTCTACTAAAATGCATTAGAGCTTATATTCTTAGGCACTCAGAACAAATGATATCATTTTCTATTATACAGAAAAGTTTGCTGAAGTATTACAGAGATTTCTCTCCCCAGAACAAGTAACAGGACAAAGCTGAGATCATAAGTAGATACAGAAAATTAATATCACAATACCATGGTAAATTTAGCATTAAGTATCACTTAAAATACGAAAGGAGTAACACTGGCTTAAGATTTTGCTGCCAATGAATACAACTACCCTCAGTCCAATAAAGCCACTCTGAAGCACTTTAGTATGTACTCTATAAATTTTTTAATGCCCAATATTCCATATCCTTATCTAAGGCTTGAAATAGGTTGCCTTAACTTAATAAGGAACCTGTAGGTAAGAACAAAAAAAGAAAAGCAAAACCATTAGGCACTCTTCAAATATGAGTGAGCAGTTACAAGAAAACAGGAGAACACAAGGCCTTGAGGAAAGTAACCTCACCAAGAGCTCATCCAATTGCATACAAAAAGACGCTCTTCGCCTATGTCGAGTAGTAAGGGAGAGTACGGCTCTGGGGAACAACAATTTAATTTAACATCTGCATATAACTGAACCAGTCTCTACTCTGAGGTACCCTGCACAGAGTTTGAGGGCTTATGCACTGAAGGCACACATGCAGATTTGGCTGACATAATTATTTCCTTCTATGTTTTACTTGGCTACAGACAGTTAGATTAAAAGAATATTTTCATCTTTCAAAGGCTGGCTTTTATCTTCAGCAAACATTTGTCAATTTTGGAGTGGGCAGAACAGAAAAAAGAAACATCCAGATGGACCACTGGGGTGAATGCAGTTTATCCATGATGTAATTGTATTACTCTTAATATTGAGCTCATAAATACAAAATTTGCCTAAATACAAAAAAGTTTAAAACTTCATAAAGCTTTTACCTTTCCTGTCCAAAAACTTGTATGTATGTTTCCTTTCCAAGATGAAGCCATTCATTATGATGTCCACACAGCTCAACAGTATTTAAATGTCTAAATCTCACTATTTTACTGGTCAAAAACCATGAAGTGTTTAACCTTGCAGGAATGACATCACAGAACTTGTAAAATGCTACATTGCCATAAATACATTTCTTTAAATAGTATGCATCTCTTGGGAGTTTTCTGTTTTCTCCAAAGTGCTTGCAGACAATCTTCTTCTAAAAGTTCCACCTGTAAGAAGAAAACAATTCTAAATATAAACCTAAATAGCAAAATTAGTTCTAGGATGGACACACCAATTAAAAAGTTAGCAGGTGCTCTGAAATGGAAAAAAAAAAGCCACAATTGCATGAAGTAGTTGCCATGCATTCCAAGTTTAGCATGTAAAATCATAAAAGGAACTAAAAACTGAGATAGTACTCTTGAAATGCATTAACAAACACATGGACAAATTGACAAATCACACCACAGTGTTAAGCACTACAAATGGAAAATGTTACATAGCTTCAGTGTAGCGGTACCAGTTTCTATTTACTCAGTAGCTTAAAATGGATGTCCAAGAGCTCAACTCAAAGTTTTGACTTCAATTATCAGCTGTGTATCTATTACTCATTTTATGTGCCATTAAGCATATTTGAAATAAAATTAACTGATGGAGTCTGCTGAAAACATGGACCTTGAAGACATAGAGAAGACATGCTACAACTTTCAATGATACAGCCAGCAAGACACTAGATAAGCTGAAACACTGCAGAGGTCACTTGAGAACACCTCAGTTTAGGGGGGAAAAAAAACCCTGGAGTTGAGAGTAGCAGTGAATACAGGCAATCAGAAATGCTACTTCATTTAGGTACTGTCCAACTCAGGAATTCCACCTCATACAGGAACTCTCCGTAACAGAGATTAAAGTCAGCCACAAATCTACTGCCTCTGAATGACAGAAAAACCTTTTGTGGAAGCAGTTAAACCCACATTTATGTCTACCTTCTTCCTCTGCATCTGAAGATCTGAGTCAAATTCCCCCAAACTATAAGCTTTAATCAGAAATGTATTGACTAGAGGCACAAAAGTCTTAAATGCTATTTATCCATTCAGATTCAGTACACTGGGCTACAATAATTTATTAGAAGTCTGAAATAAGTAGCTGAAGTAAAGGTCTAACTACTACCTGTTTACATGTGAACAGCTTCTCATGACAGCAGACAAAAACTGATCTAGAACCATGCTAGGGAACAGCATCATACCCTTTTTCAAGCAAGATCTGATTATTTTTTGTAGTACAAATCTAACAGATCTGGCTAGTTTCCCAGATCATTTACAAAACAGCTCTATTGGACTAGAGAGACCATTAAAATATTCTGCTAAACCATTTCTCTGCTATTAGAACATTTGTTTTCAGAAGGGGCAAAACTTTAATCCTAAGGGGAGGTTCTACAATAAAAAGCTGCCATAGATGGACAATTTTTTACAGCTTTACTATCATATCTCTCTAGAGAACAGCTTATTTTTAAATTAAAGTAGTAATGGTTTGAATTTATAGAAGTTTTAGGTAATTACAGGGAACAGCTTTCCTATTCAGGAAAGAACAAATTAGAGAGAAAACTGGACTACAAAACATTTTGAGTGATTTCAAAATTATGGGTTTTTTTAATCAAAGTGCACTGAAATTTATTTTCATATATGCCCTATTCTTCCTATTTCTCATGCTCAAAGAGAAGATAACTAGCTTGCCTTTAAGTAGAAAAAAAAATATTATGAACAATCTGATGAGATTTTTGTATCTCCCACTAGAGATACAGAAATGAAATAAAAATAGTCACAGAACTAATAAAACAATTAGCTCGGCATCGAAATGCCAATCTAGAGAAGGAAGAAATTATTTCCTATTACATTTAGCTAATATTGAGTTTTAAATAGGGAAGAAATAGAAACCACATCAACATAAAAAAACCTTGAGCACAAGGACATTATTCTGAATTAGAAAATAAGAGTACTGTTTGCCTTTCACTGTCATCTGTAGATCCTTCACAGATTTCAGTGCAACAGTCAAACAGCAGCCACTAGGCACCTGTGATTTGCCAAAATGTGCTACAGATCAAAAAGCAAAACACTGGCATAGACAAGCACTTGTCCAGTATGCTCTTATAAATGTCCAGCAATAAAGATGCTTATTCCAATTTCTTAATTATTGAAACCTGAGCTCCACCTCCTTGCAATTTAGCCTATCACTCTCTTCTTATTTACAGAGGGAAAAAAAATACCTCATAACCCTCCATTACTTTTTAATTATTTGGAAGCATACCACATCTCCAAGTCTCTCTTCCTCTACAGCAACGTTTCAAAAAATCTGGGTATAATTTAGTGATGAGGCATAGAGGCCAGACAAATACATTCTGCTTAGTTCAACAGTCAAACTTGTGCTGCCAGTAAGGCCTGGGAGAAAGTTTCCCACTGCATACCAGCTCTCAAATGCCCTTGAGGATCTTGAGGTTAGAGTCTTGCTGCTTTTCTAAACAGACCCAATTTTCTACTGTGCATTTCCCTCTTCCATTTGAGGTTACCAATAGTTTGACACAACATAATTTTATCCTCTCTCTCAGCATACAGAGAGTTTGGCACTGTGCATTTTGTTCACTTTGAGTCCAGTACCTTTACTATGCCAGCCCAGAACCGTTCTTCTTCAAGGGTCAAGCCTGAATTTTGAACCACATTTCTTTAAAATCACCTCTCCCCTTCATATTATCCATCAGCATATCATCAAATAGAGACATATTAACTATATTAACTTCCAGGGTTTTTTTTTCCCCCAACATTCTACACTGTGAAAAAAAACCAACAACACAGTGAGGATTGCATTTCAAAACCATGCCGATCATGTTTTTCACATGCTCAATAGAACAACTCAAGCAACTCACTGAAGTTTAATGACTCACAAGAAAACCCCAACCGCCAGGCTTAGTTAGATCCCTGTGAGATCAGCAGTTTCATGTGACTCCACTGCTATTAGTCAAAGCTCCATAGATCTATCAGAGAAGTATCTAGTAAGCAGTCATCTTATACAAGCATGCAGTACGAAGCAGCAAGCATAAGGAAGCAGCTGTAGTTATTGAATAACCTTAGTTATTCCAGTGATACAACTGTCAGCAGCACTTGTTCATTTTGGACTACAAGCACATTGCCACTAAATCTGAGCCACTGCCAAAATTTGTTTATTGCCAAAAAATTAATATGCAGATGTTTTATCTGTTGGACTAGTGATGGCACACCCACAAAAGTTATTTCAACACCTACTCTAATTAAAAAGTCTGAATAAAAAATTAGATAAGAATTTGGCACATAAAAAAATCCTTTCCTAATTTATCATTAACTGAGTGACCACATGTAATTTTTGCAGACTTGTGTAGAGAATTTTGAAATTGAAAGATGAGTTTTCACACAGAACTGATGCATTTTCAACTGTACCAATTACCTTCACATATTTCACAACATAACACTTTCAGTATGAGTTCCAAACATTCAAATGTTTGATACCTGCATTTACTCTGAGCTCCTCCTCTCTTGCATGTCCTGTTTCGCAGGCGTGGCAGGTGCTTCGCTCACATCCTGTTTCACAGGCGTGGCAGGCATCTCCCCATTGACACTCTCCACACCACCTATGGACATCAAGCTTTTCCGCTCTTTGGAGTTCGATTTGTGATCCACCTTTGTGACTCGAAATCTGAGGTGAGCAAAAGGAAGTGCACTTGTATTTCCCCACAGATGAGTTCTCTCAGGAACAACAGCATGGGCACAAACAAATTTCCAGGTCCCAAGAACAAGATGTCAGAGCAGACACCTACGTGGACCCTGCTTCACTTCAGAGCATTTTCTTTCCTATCACTTACAGGTATTTCTAGTACTCACTACTGCTGAATCATACTTTCTTATGTTTTGAAGCAGAATCCACAGACTGCATACCACTTCTTAAAATAGTAATTTTCAAAGACAACTACAATCCAAGGTAGGAATTAAAAATAACAAAGAGAATGAAGTGGTTTCTATAGCCTCGCACTTACTTGAGAAATACCAAATTCAGAAACAGAGGAATTTATTAGTGTGCAATTCTTATTTCTTTTTAGCCTGCATCAAATGAGCAAGAACCTTAGATTTACACCCACAGTAAATCTCCATCTTTTTACACAGTTCTTAAAAAAAAAAAAAAAGAAAATCACATTTACTTCTTCCAGAAATAACTTCAGTCTAATAGTAACAGGGTTAAAAAAAAAAAAAATCACTGACCTTACAAACAGAGCAGAATCAGTGGATATCTGATTCAACACTGGCCAATGTAGCATTCTAAGAGAAGTATACAACAAAATGACCTAAGCCTTACCTTCCCACAGAAAGGACTGTAACTTCTCCAATACGACTTCTTCTGTTCTCTTTGGATTTTTGAGCTGGCTTTATAAGGTGCCATCGTTTGTGACTACAGCGAGTACAAACATCCTTTTCTACCACTCCTCCCACAGTATGGAAGTGATGGGCTTTGCAGTTGTGTCTGAATGGAACAACACCTGGTGACAAAGGAGACCCTGGACTCATGGGACTCTCAGGAGAGGTAGGAGATAATGGGCTGTAGGAAAAAGAAATAAAGAAAATTTAATGTTTACTATAAAATACTATTTCTTAAAAAGGAAAAAGTATAAAATCCAACCTTCAGTTATGTCTGAATAACCAGTTTTTACAGAAAACGTTTATTTGTGAGGATGTCCAGCTTACAGTTCCTTCCAATAGTGTATTTTTGAAGTTAGAATCACTTTCACAAATTAATTCAGCTGCAGTCAAGTGGTTAAGATAACTAACACAAAAGACAAGGAAATGAAGAGGGGGGAAAAATCAGGCTAAATAGAACAGGTTACATGAACTCATACTGATTAAGACATTTAATAAGCTGATTACACTCACAAAAGAACTACCTTGGAAAACTATGGAAAGTATTTCAGAATTGTTACAGGATCTCAAGGAAGTCCCAGAAGAAGAGCACAGTCCCACAATATTGAAAGGAGGCAAAATTAAAATGCGTACCACAACGACAAGAGGAAACATCATTCAGTTTCAAGGGAAAAAAAAATTCACTTAGAAAGAAAAAGAAATACAATCTCCAAAAGGCACTTGAGATTAACTAATTGAATCAATCTGATTTTCCTCTAAACAGAAAAACAGCATAGATAGAAACCAGTTGTACTTTTTTGGACTTCAGTAATTTTAACACTGTCTTGTAACACAACAGGCCAGAGGTCAAGAAAGGTGAAATAACTGTAGAGTAAGGCAGCACACCTTGTAAAAAAAAATTAAAAACACATACAGAAAGTAATATATCTGTAGCTGCTGTGAAACTGCAAAGACATACTAAATGTGGTTTTTTTTTTTTTGGTCCTGGTGATATTCAGTGCTTTAAATAGTTCACTGGGTAAGAGAATAGAAGAATAGCTAAAGTAACCATAGACTTTGGCTCACCCATAGCAACTGTAGAGGTCAAGATAAGAAATGAGAATGATGAGAAGAGAACATGTATATGAAAGACACTCACACATACACAAATCTTACTAAAAATACTGGATGTATTGCAGTAAGGACAACACAAAATCTCAGTGTTTTAGCAGAAAGCCTTTACCCAAACCCAGACTAAAAAGCAACAAGACAGATGACCATTCTTCAGAAAAAGAGGATCATGAGCTGAACATGAATCATTAACATTCTTGCTTAAAAAGGACAAAACAGTGGAAATAACAGAAGTATAACCTATGAACCTAAATTTACATTACTCAGCATTCATCATGCCAGATCTGATCCTACCATGCAGGTTTAGAAATGTTATTTCAAGAAATACAAAGAAACTGCAGAGACTCCAAAGGAGAACAGAAAGAACAAATTAAAGAAGTAAAACATGCCAGAGAAGACTGGGAGTTACTCAGACGCTTATTTTCAAAACAAAAATATTGACAAGAAATATTTAATGGTCTCCAAATAAATAAGAAAAAGCTATTAAGGAAAATAAAAGTTGTTCAATACCTGAAGCAAAGACAGAACTAATGGCTTCAAGTGAGAGAAGTGTAGATTTTACTCAGTCATAACTATTTCTATAATTAGGACGTTTCATAGTGCACTGAACTTGCAAAGAAATACGGAGGATTTCTACTTGATTACAAAAGCTTCAGGAGTATCTGCCAGATTCTGTAAGAGCAATCATTTTCCCTCCTCCTCACTCTTCATATTTTAACACATCACTGAAACTATAGTCTAAAATGCCCAAAATAACGTTACACATGCCTATGCAAAAAATTCAAATAAATATCTCTAGAGAACCATAGACATTTAAAAATATTTATACTTGAGAAGAAATCCCTCTGGAAATTCAGGTTGTTTTTCAATAACCAAGCCTCTCACCATTAGAAAAGGTGTTTAATGGTTGTATATTTAACTCTTTGTTTTGCTGAAACAATATACTCCTACTTCTTTTATAGGTGACACAATACTACTTGAACTTTCATCTCCTCTCCTTGAATATGAACACTCATATATGAAGAGTATTGAGAGTAGTCTAGATATAGCTAAAAGTACTCATATACAGATACAAGCACTTTTTCACATACGATGCATCTACAAGTTTTTTTACAAATACAATGCATCTAAGGCAGAGATGCTTTCTCTGCATAATTATCTGAACATGTGTGCACTGAAAAATCCTATTAGGTAGGTCAACCAATGTCTATTGCTACAATTAGAAAGAAAAAAGTAAACCAAAAGCAGACACAGAAAAAGATGTCTTGTAAGTTAGCACCTATACAAATGAAATGAGTGCTGTTCTGTTCTTTGAAGCCACAGTAGCTTTGGCTACTTTGGCTACTTTACTACACAAGCCACCTTGTACTTAACTTCACCCCAAAGTAAACCCATGTTTGCAGCATCTAGACATTTTCAGCCCAAAATGCAGTAAAACTGTATCATGCACCTAGAACACATAACCAGAAGAGCCAGTCCCTAACCCACCCAGGGTATATGTTAAAATTTAAGGAATCAAACACAACGGAAAATCAAAGTATTATCCTCTCAGTTGGTAACTCAAGCAAGCGATGCAGTCTTAGAAGAGTTCAGGAAACAAAGTCCTTTGAAAGCATATGCTTTTAGTTGCCTCAGGAAACATGCATTAAAATGAGGAGTAATTACCTTTCAGGTTCAAAGACACTGCTATCTGCTACCATGGCCTTTAACACATCAGCATTTGCTGCAATGAGAATAAACACAACTCTTCAAAAGTGAACGGTTCTAACTTTAGGAAAAAACCAAAACCAAAATTAAAGTTCCTCAAAGAAATTTCATTTAAAAGAAAGATGACTATATTATGTATCTCCAAAAAAGCACAAGAGAAAACCAGAAAAAAATGTTAATATAATTTGAGGGGTAATCTGAACACAAGCTACTAAAATTGCAGTTCCTATTGCACTCAAAGCTCCACCCCAATGCAAGCCATGAAACGCAGCCATCTACACAAAACTCTCGAACAAGACCTCTGAATCACCTCACACGTTTAACCCAATTCAGATTAAAACATCAGTTTAAGTGAGCCCTACAAAATGCAAATTCATTATCAGCCAAGAACTATTAATTGCCTAATCTCAATCTCAAGGAAAAATACACAAGCTCAAAGCANCAAAAAAAGAAAAACAAAACAAAAAAAAAAAAAAAAAACAGAAAAAATCCCCAAACAACAAAACCCAAAAATCTCCACAGGCAAACCCAAAACCATCGCTTTTCTAGAGGACTAGTCTTCCTTCAGAGGTAACTCAAAGCCAGTTCAATTGTTAGAACTCTGATTTAGGAAAATCAAAAGGCTGAAGGCTCTTGTCATATAAAAACATCTAGTCTCCTAAACATTTCTTCTATTGGGCAAATACATTCTGAACTAAACCAAGCATTCCATGGGTTGCTTAACTATGATTTTGTTTTCTCAGTCACATCTTCCTCTTTATTCCTTTACCTTGCACACACATGCAGATAACATGTACAGAATTCAACACTACTGCTATATACCCAACTGTCTCAGTTATGCACAAACCTCTCAGCAGACAAGAGCTGCAAGAATCACTTCAGGACAAGAAGTTAAATCTAGTCAAAACATAAAAGTTTCCACAGGCTTTAAACATTGCCACTAAAAAGGCAACATTGAGCTTCTGCTTCACAAACAAAGCAAAAGGCTGCACCAAAAAACCCTAAATACCTGAAGAGTTAAAATATCTGGAAATGCATGACCTGAATTTACCATACAAAACAGTTTTCAAGTAAGCAAGAAACTTCCCTATTGTCCTTGAAGTTACTGCCTTGTAAAGATAATTTCAAAGAGCTAAGAATGAACAAATTGGTTATTAAATGAAAGCACATGAACATACCATACATTAAGAATATCCAAAAAACCATATTTGCTATAGAACACCATCACAAGGGTTGCTAACATCAGTGACACAATACTATACCTTCATTTTTCATGATGTAGTTAACAATTTGTCCCACAGTGTCACTATTCTCATGTATAGTTTCATTCATTTCTGTGCAAAGAAATAAATATGTTGTCAGTATCTTGGCCTTATGAATCAAGAACTGAACTATTTTTGAAATAAATAATGATATAAAAGTCACAACCAAAACAGAACACATATCAAAAGAAACTACTTTTTTAAAAAGAGGCAATATCTGTTGTCACTATGGAAGGAAAGCTTAGGTAAGACTTTATCATCATTATTCAGTAAAAACTATGAACACAGGTTTATCATCTCTACATTAGCACAAACAAATTCAGCTAAGAATTAATTAAGCTCAGTATTTTCACAAACATACTTCAAAATTCCTTCTCTACCTAGTAAGGAGGAGACAAATAAGAGAGTAGCATTTCTATTAATAACAACAGGGAGGGGAAAAACAAAACAAAACAAAACAAAATGTTAAACCATCTCAAATCACTATTCTAAAACAGGTATTATTGGCTTTTAGTATGAGGGGGATTCAATTTAAGATTTTCACCATATCTACACGGACATAACAATCGATTAATTAAAAAAAAAAAAAAAAAAAAAAATTTTTAAAAAAAAACACCCNCCATTAATATTAAAAGCCCCCACAGAAAAATCTGCAAAGACTGAAGAAGATCAATTGGGGAACAAAAACAATGAAGAAGCAAAACTGTGCCCTTCCCTAATAACTGTTATAATGCTTTATTTTAAAAAATGGGGTTGAGGCAAGGTTGATAGGCTAGACTCTGAATTGTTCTCCTATGTAGTAAATTGGGGGCTTCCCCACCACTGTACCCACGCTTCATCTTAATACCTGCAACTTTGCAATGTAACTTAGAGGCAGCTCCTTCCTGTCCCTGAGACATAGGGGATGTCCCCATTTCACTAACACCCCCCTGTTCCACTCAGGGGAACTAACAGATCAGATAGTTCCACTCACTGCACAGCTGCCCCAGGCAGTTAATGCTTAAGAACACACTGACACATCATTACTGCACCACATGGGTCTACCCTTACCACACAGCCACTGTAATTTGCATTCATTATAAACCTACTGAAAGAAATTAATCTGGAGAAAGGAAAAGGAGTATTTACAAGTGACCTGACTTTTGTTCTTACATTTTACAAATGCTATACCATGTTACTGTAGCCCTTCCCACATCTACCTTTTTTCCCCCAAGTAAGACTAGATGGGAACAAGGAACAATAAAAACAAGGGCACAAATGAACAAACATTAGGATAAAAACCAAGGGATCTTTAACAAAAAATTATAAGCAGCACTACATAAAACAGAATGAAGATATTCACTCCAAAGGCTTGGTTTTATAAAGAGAGGGGAGATGAGAATGACAGCACAACAGGAACAAATTAAGGCTGCAAAGCACAAAAGGAACAAATTAAGATTGCAAAACAAAGAACTAAGATTTTAGGCTTTAAATGGAAGCTTTTTGCCACTTCTCAGCTACTACTATGTATTTTGTTGTTAACAGCACGAAGAATGCAGAAAAACGATCTGATTACTCCATCTGTGGAGCTGCAAGCAAATATAGGGATACTTTGATCTCTCTGTAAGCTCTTACTTAATGTTAGCAGACTTGCATGGGAAAGCGGAACACTCCTGGATTTGACTGGCAAAGATCAAACCCCAAGTGACATGTCATAGCAAAAATATTATTCTTAATACTGCTTTGATGTCAAATATAGACACAGAAATGACAGAAGTCTCACAATAAATTATTTCATAGTAGTTGCAATGTACAGAAATAGGAATTTGTTTATTAGACTTGATTACCTATTTTTTCATCAATTTTTTCTTCTTCTACTTCTTCAGCTTCTGTTGTACAACGGTATCCTTTTTTCTTAAGGATATGGCAGATAAGGATCCCCAAGAGACCCATGATGAAGAAAACAGGAACCAAAGCAAAGGCAATATACTCTAGGTGTTCAGCCTTGCCATCATTGCCATCCATTTTAGTTGTCAAAGTAGTTGTCTGTAAGCCATGGCTTGACAAAACCCACGGAACCTCTCCATCTATGTAAATCAATAAACAAATATATCACTATATACTGTAAAGCACTTGAAAGAATTCAGAAAATTACAAGCATGACCAAAACCCCACAAATTCCCTCATCCTGCAATGATGAGGAAAACACATACACTACTGGCTGAGAACTTACACCAGAAACAGCAGATACTCCCTCTTCACCAAACAATTACAAACATCTAACATCCAAAAAGCCTGTGTGATATTTCTTCAATATAGCAGTGAAGAACCAACCATATTCTAGCCTGACAGGCTTGTAATCTCAAATAGAGGGCTCACACGTTTCACAGAAGAATACACTACCACTGCTCCATGTTCACATCAGTGAGGAAAATGCTACAGCGTTCCTCCAGTCTGAAGTTCATGCAAAATTACCAGTAAAATGTGGATCTTTCCCTAATATGAGAGTAAATATAGATTTAATATTGACCCTTGCACAGAAAAATTATCAGGTAATAGCCTTGATTTTTGACAGCGAGAATTCTCAGAAAAAAAGAGCATCTACCCCCTACTCATCAGAATAAGGTGAGCTCATTCTTTGTTTGTCTGAGATCGGGAAATCATTTATTTATACTTGAAACAGGACATGAAAGAATTCTTTCTGCTTGCAAAGAATTTAAGTTGAAGCACTGCCACACACTGTATCTACAATTAAGCAGTTTTGTTTAAGTTCTGAACTTCACAGATGCAAACTCCATGTTATAAACTGGGAATCTGACCTATCAAAAGTATAGAATATTTACATCAGAAGGGACATTTGAAGTTCATCAGTCCAAATGCTGCTAAAAGCAGCACTGATTAGATCAGGTTTTGCAGGTAAGCTCCATCCTGATGATGAACATTCCGCATTTCTGGACAATCTCTTCAATATTAACACACTTTTATGTCCAATATAGGCAAAGAAACTAGAAACACACTACCTTCTCACATATCAAAGTATAAAAAAGTTCAACAGCTCAGATAAACCCACAAATTATATGTTGCATACTCAAAACCTTTGCAAACCCTTAGAGCTTATATACATTCCCCACCCCATATAATAAAGACTTAGACATTACTACCCCCAACATGCATATCTACCTTCTATTCTTCTCCTCCACTCCAGCTGAATACAATTTTTTTGAGTAGGAAATAATGACAACCAGAAAGTGTTAGTTTTTTATCCATGTATTTCAAGATATTTCCCATCTGCTTGTTGGATAGACAAGGAAATGGGCAAGGAAATTCACCATTGTTCCATTCATCAAGCTCATGTAAGAATAGAAGAGTCAGCAGAAAACCATTCCCATGACAGGGACACTTTCGCAACACAAATGTCTAGAATAATAA
>WBNO01006520.1:58127-99854 GCA_013400575.1 Peucedramus taeniatus | reverse complement strand
AATCATCACATTTAACAATAGTAAAAGCTAACATTTTCCTAGGACCTACCCTAACATTTTCCCAGGGCCTACCAGACCCAACTCCTCTTTCTAAGTCCCCTGAATATCCCATGATTTTAGAAACATTTTATCCCTATACTATCACTAAGTCTAAACATGCGTGTTGACTTTCAAGCATTATGTTTTCCAGGTCAGTATGGGTTAGCTAGGCATTATGCAGAGCTAAACATATTTCTTTTGCATTTGTGCTGTGGGCTAAAGCAAAGGCTGACCATCTCAGATTCCTAAGAGATAACACATTTACAATTAAACCTAAAGTGAGTAGACTTATCTTTTGCAAATTACACCATCTGCATCTCAGTCTAAGTCCAGCACTTTCGATAGACCAATGTTGGAAATTATGCATAAGCTGACATAGTCTTTTCTAATCAAATAAAGTCATAGGTCATAGCTTCCTCCAGCAAAAAACAGCTTTTTCAAAAAAATTGAATTTTTGTGTTGAAAAACCCCTTAATTTCAAGGTCTTTCTGTAATCTATAGTATTTATGCTACTGCTTTATGTAAATGAAAATAAAGGCATAAAACTACATTAGGGGTCTGTGTAAGTCAGCACAGACAGGCAACATGTTCATAGAGAGTGAATTTATTGCCATTATTGTGCTAACCATGGGATTCCAAAGATGCACCATGGCAGAGTTGAAAATGCAGGCACCGTAAACTCAGTTCCTGCTAGAGGATCACCAGCCTGCTGACCAAATCTGTTTATCAAGGGTTATTCCCAGCTACAGGGTCACTTGAGCATATTTACAATCCTACTTGCAAGTCTTCAGCTTTAAACCCATCCCTCCCTGCAGGGTAATAACATAAGAAACACACCCATAAAAAGCAAGTGTAGTCATTCTCCAGTTGATTAAAAACAGTTAAATCCTTCTTGGTTTAGAAAACTTTGATCTGGCTAGAAACTTCTGAAGTATCAGTTTTATCTCAAAGTCCTACTGTAAATGCAATGTTTCTATTGTGTTTTAATCTGACCAAATGCACCATACTATTCCATTCACTAAACATCAAGTTTTCAAGTTGCATTCATGCTGCTTGCTTTGGATATTGCCACTAGATTTTCTTTGAAGACATATTTGTAGGAGCAACTTGAACTGTGTTAAAAATATCACTGTCTTAAATTGTTTGGAGGTTGAATGGTAGTTGAAGTGGTAAGCTAGGAAGAGAATGGCAGACCAATTGTCTTGAGGACCAAATCTTTTAATGTGAGACTATTAAGGCTATTATTAAGGCCATTATTTTGTAATTAGTTTTGTCCATTCATTCTCCATCCACCAAATCCTCTACAAAGTGGGTGGTGACAGAGGTTAAGATTCCAGTACATCACATTACAGGCTGCATAATGCCTTTATGACATCACCACAGATTCACAGAGCATCACTAAAGTAAAGAAAAAGATCATAGTTTGGTTTGGGTTTATATATTAATTTTAAAATTGATTTTCTCTTTCATTTTGGCAAAAATTCCAGTGTCTTCTCTCATCAGTAACAAAATGTATTTAGTCTTATCCTTCACTTGTTATTACATTAAGCACGGAAATATAAAAGAAGCAACAGGTTCATTGGGTGTTGACATTCACTCAATAGCAGCAGACAAGTATTTTTTATTGTTATTTCATATTTTTCTTTGGATAAGCTACTTTCAGTTTGGGAAAAAAAATGTGTATTTTCATCTAACTCAGACATATGGACAGAGTTTTATTTTACAACCCTCATCTCTATCAGTGCATACTTTCTTTTATTTTGCAGGAATGATATCCAAATCATATAGTTTGTGATGTCATTTAACCAGTTTTGCTTTAATTTAAGAGCATTCCAAGCTCTTAAATTAAAATTTGAAATTCACGCTGGGATAGAACTATCTTAAATTCTGTAGTCAATTCTAGTCACTTATTTAACAAAATCAGTTTGAACACAAGATATGCCTGAGCAGGAGCTGAACAAAAGCTGACTGATGAATTTAAGTATTTGCTCTGTGATATGTAGAAGTACTTCCAATTTCTTTGCACAAAGAGGGTAGATTTAAGTATGCAGTTAAATAGCCTGTGAGGAAGAATTCTCAGTGATGAGACATCCATATCCTTGTAATATAATGCAGAGAATAAAGTAAACTGCCTTGCTGCAGAGAAAATGTTCCCTACATTTTTTTCTGGTAATGGAACAGTCCACAGTGCCACCAGGCATTCTTTATGTTAGAATCAGCAGCTGCATATTTGACCTAGTCAAGATGTAGAATCACAGAATCATTTAGGTGGAAAAAGACCTTTAAGACCATTGAGTCCCATTGTTAAGTGAGTACTGTTATTGTCACAAAGTTATTCTAGTGGTGCCATATCTTTCTCAGAAACATGTTTTTTAGACATAGTAGTGTTTTGAAGTATTTGGTTTCATATGTGCTAGTCTAACATTTCCCCCCCAAAAATTAAACAAAATATTGTTGCATGTGGTTTTAAACAAAAGGCAGTAGATAAGTAAAATAAGACAGAAAACATGGTGTAGTCAATTAGACCTTTTTGGTAAAAGTAATTTTATTATGGTATTATTTTCTTCCTTAAAAAAAAATATGATTAATATCTGCCTGTCTTTCTGGTCAAGCTTTAAAAAATAGTGTCCAAAAGAAATCACAGGCTTAATTCAAGCACTCCAGTAAAAATAGATGAAGGAATACATTTAAAACTCCGACTCATGAAGTCTTTCAGATGGATTAGCATGAATATCTGTTAGCAGTAAATTTACTTTTCAGATTTGTAATTATTGTCCAAAGCCAAGTGCCACAGACCTTATTCCTGTATCCTCAACCAGAGCATTATTGGCAGCATTCTGGCAGCACTCTTATTCCCTAGTTATTATCTAATAATTAGAGGTGTTGCAAGCTAGGCACATATTCTTTCAAATTCTAGAGAAGAAATGTACAAAGGGTAAAAATTATATTGGCATCAATAATAGATGAAGGATTTGTTCGGATGGAATTATAGCAAGTTACGGGCTATCATTCAAGGATTAATAAAAAGCAGTAGAAAATTATCTTTCCAACTTGTATACCAAAGCATTTCCTGGACAAGACTGATTGATGTGCAAATGTTGTAGATAATACGATTTAGGGGCATAGGCCCCCTGATGATGCAAAAATAGCAGGCATAATAAAAAATACTCTTTCCTGTAATGATGTGCATCTTTTATAGGCATTTGTTACAATTCAATATACCTAAAAGAACCTTTTTTCTGTTTCCTCTTTTGATTTGATAGCTTTTACATCATCTTCATAGTACTTTCATATATACAAAAGAAAAAAAAACTGCAAAGCCAACCTGAACAGAATGAAGTTTCTGAATAAATGAAAATAGTCTTCATTTTTAGAACAATATTTTAGATTTTCAAGTTCCTTGAAAAGAAATCGAAACAAAATGTTCATTGTTCAATGTTCAACAAAATGTTCAAACAAATGAAGAGCATACAATTATTGATATTTTTAATAGTCTTTTGAAAGGAAAGTTTTATGTTTGTTGAAACACTTTCTTTTCTTTCTATGCAATCTTCTTTCAGCTGGCTTTTTTCTTTTGAAGCTTTTCAGTTAGATCTTTATATTAATATTAAAATAAATTAAATGAAACACAATTTTCTCCTTTGAGACTACTATATCTACATTTTCCTCATAGAAAGAAAATCATTCCCACTACATACTTCTACTATTTACCCACATCTCTTCATATTGTTTCATTGTTTCTATTTTCTGGTCTAATTAGATTTTTAAGTAATCCAGTTTTATTTCTACCTAAACCAAGGGAGAAACATGTTTTATTATATGCAACTAATAATCCCATGTATTCCTGAATATAATAAAAAATTATAAATCTGCTTAAATGATACACTTTGAATATTATAAATACACTGTTTCCAGTGTTATTTCAAAACCAGTGAAAAACAATTTTGAAAAGAAAAATTCTTCCTCAGCAAAGAAACAGAAGACATGGAAATTCTTTAGCAACACAAAACCGCTGATAAATCAAACTTATATTAATACCATTGAAGTGAAATATTTAATGAGAAAATTATGACAAGCAAAGATTTTCAAGCAAAGAAAACAATGCCATTACACCAAAATCTGTTAACTCACTCTTGAACTTTACTTTGCAAGCATATATGTCCTTGGATAGACAGCCCCTGTCTGTATTTGTAAAATAATCTGCCATCACTTCATGATGCATTGCTTCCTACCACTGCCTCACAACCATTTTTGGAGGTGTCTTCAGGTGTGTACGCAGTCAGCAGCCTGCAGGGACACTGCCTGCTGCTCACCCCGTCAACCACCAAGCAGCACCTGAACATGGCAATCATGACTAAAGACTGAGACTATCTAGACAGGGCTTAGGGTCAAATGACAAAAAGATGAAATTGTGAACAAATATGGATTTTACCATCCCTGAGAGACTCTGTCAAAAACATTAGAGCATTATTAGCTTTAGGTTCATATATGAATATGTGCATTTAAGGACAAATTGTCTTGTATTTCTGCATATCAGGTAGGGTAGTATTTGTTATATAATAATCTCTTTACCTATTTTTTCCAAAAGAAATTCAATGTATTTATTCAGCCTTAATTGTCCAGTAAAAACAGTAATTTCATTTGTATGTGCACTGATGTCCTTCAAACTTTCTCTTAGTTATTTCCTGTTTGGTCTTTCACAGAGTCATGGATGTGAGGGATATTCCACATGCAGATCAAGTTCAGTCTCTATAAAAGACAGTAAGATGTCACGGAACTTTACTATAATCTGCTTCATATTTGAACAAACACAAGATGGTAAAATGCTGAAGTACAGAGTCATGAGGTGCTTGGGAAGAGCCTTTAAAAAACAATCTTTTTGTTTAATTATTAGAGATACCATGTGGTGTGGGGAGAGTTGATGGGTATTCATACAGAAGTATTTGCTCATGTTGCACTTCCAGAAAATTATTAAAATGTTATTTATCCAATTACCTCAAACTTACTCTTTGGGAAATACTGATAGTTACACCCTGATCTACTATAAGTCTGTGATGTTTTTTATTCTTTTACTTTTTCTCTTATTTTAATGTAAATACTGTTCTATGTTGTTGTTCTGACACACACACACAGAATAAACCCACTCCTGTTTATGTGTTCTTACAAAAGGAACATTCAGGATGAAAAAACTACAGGAGAACTTCTACTGGAAGTGTCAGAGCTCTGTGACACAGAAGTCTCTGCCCCATGTCTAAAAACTACCACTTTTGTGTCTTGATATGTGTGTTTGCTTTCCACAGGGGAGAAGGAAGAGGACAGATGCCAAAGGAAATGAAAGAGGGGAAGCAATGGTAGAGTTATTACAGTTAATTGAAACTCTATAATATTAGTACAAAAGAAAAATTTCAGATACTCAACAGGTATAAATCAGCATTGGTTTTTGTCACATAAATAAATTACACTGTTTACAGAATGCACAGACAGTTTTATGTTCCATTGTTATGGTGACAAAGATGTTCACATGGGAGTGGGAGTGTAAAAGATGAATCTTTTATCAGATGAACACCACAGCAAAACTTCTTTGAAAGCAGTAAATTTCCCTGGGAACTTAGCAGAATCCTGTAAGTTGCAGTAGTTATGAAGTCCCTACAGTGATTCTGATGAACAATTTCACAACCATTGCCAAATGAGAGACATGCCTTAATCTAACTACATGCAGAGCTGGAAGCAAACCACCAGAACCCTTATCAGACATATTGAAGAAGATACAGCACTTTACAGTAGTTTGTCCATAGTAGCAAAACTTACTTTTCCTTCACTATTGTACATCTGACCTTCCATAAGTATGCAAATACTGTAAGTCTGCTTTTAAAGAATTATTATTGCACATTGCTAATGGTCCCAGGAATCCCACTTCCATCCTTCCACCCACATTTCTACCTACTCTCTACCTAAGCTCATGTAACTCACAGACTTCAGGGTGGTACCTTACACTTTACTGTCAGGTAATTGGAGGGATGGGCTTTCAGCGTCAGGGAATAGCTCACACTAACTTCAATGGGAATTCTGTGTGCAAAGAAAGACCCTGAATCCAAAGGGATAAACACAAAAAAATCTCCTGTGAAGCCCATGGGTGCCCCCAGGAGCTGAGAATGCACAGAGCGCTTCAGATTCAGCCTGTCAGGACCATGTCCTGGTACTGATGGGCAGTTTTCTCAGCACTGGTACCCATGGAACTGCTGAAAAGGAAGGTGATATGCTATCAGAGATTTTACTGTGAATATTGAAGCAATTTTATGAGTCTCATCCTCAGATAAGTCATTTATATGGTTAACAAAAAAGAGGAATACAAGCAGATTGTATCAGAGAAGGGAAAAACATGTTCTTGAAATTAAACAGACTATTCCTTTGAGTGGTCTATTTAACCCTATGAGAGACTTCAAAAATTAACTGATGCCTCCAAGCATTCAAGTAATGATGCTCTCAAAGCTGTGTTAACCACATAGCTCAGTGAAATCCAGGGGGGATCCTTAATACAAACAGAACTCTGGAAAATGTTGTGGTCAGCATCAGCACACCAAGTAACTGCAGTAAAAACGGACAGAATTTATGGTACAGAGTGTTTCAGCTTAGAGTTAGCTATTACATGGGATTGTTTGTATTGCCTTCTTCAGTGCAGCATAAAATAAGTCAGCATTCTATTTACATCTATATGAGAGAAATATCATTTGGGTACCAGTTTGTTAAATAGTTGTAAATAGCAGTTTTACTACCCACTTTGCATTGCTTTATGTTACTTCGTTTGTGGAGAAGAGTGAGCCCTTGCTACTCTGCTGACTCCTGCCCCTGCAGCTGCAGAATCCATCCCACAGGTTCTGGAGAAGGGTAGAGGAGCAGGGCTCTCCGTGCCTCTGCCACATTTCTCTTCATATTGACATACCAGGTCCTAAGACAAGCTGGAGAACAGTTGCGGAGTACTTTCCTCCCTTTCACTCCTGCTTCCTTTTTGGTGCTCAGGATCCCCTGGATCTAAGCATACCTGAACTCTTAAGGCTCAACTATATCTTATCCCTTGATTTTCTGCTTCTCCTTCCATTTCCAGATGAGCTTTATGGCTGTATTCCAAATATGCATTATTTGCCTTTCTTTTCATTTTTCATCTTACTTTCAATTACACAGCCTTTCAGTCTCCGTGTCATAGATCTCTCTTCTCTGCTTTTTCCATTGTGATACCAAATCTCTCAGTGGGCTGCTTTTCAGTACATGAATTTCAGCATGCAATTTGTCACATACATACATAAATTGCTCTTCCCTGCTGGAAAAAAAAAATAAAAATAAAAATAATTTTTTAAAAGGGGTGAAATCCATTTCTGGTGGTGATTGGACTTCCCTGAAAAAAGTACCAATATCTGCGGTCTGATTCAACCACTGGATGGTCTCTCCACAAGAACCTTACAAACATGCAAAGGGACTTAGGACTAATGCCATAAAATTAGTCATCTTTAAATTTGGTTAAAGAATATGTGTATATATATTTTTTTTTAATTAGTCATTCCAGTATTCCTTGGCTTCATATGGGAATTATAACAATGACAGCACAGCTGAAATGTTTCTCCCCTCTCAAAATAGAAAAACTTACATGTTCAGAGTCTTCTCTCTCAAAGGTGTAGCAGTTTTGCCATAACATCTTTTTTTCTGTGGCATATTGCTTTGCAGCACTCTCAATTTTTTTGTATTGGCCTCCTGAGCTTTACAGTAATGAAAATCTAGAATAATTTATAACAAATAGTATAAATTTTATATTTTACTTTGTCCTATATCATAAGACTACCTGGAGGTCATAGCCTATGCCATGTCCTCTTGCGCCACAGGCTGTACAAATCCCTAAAATGTACCCATTGACCCTGAGATTTTAAATAAGCAAGATACACCGTGAAGGAGGGAAGATACTGAAGCCCTATTTACATGTAAAGAACTGAGAAATTAAGAGGTATACCAAGATAGAAAAACTGTCCACAGAGAAGTCTGGAATGGCAGCAAGTTTCAGAGAAACTGCTTTTTTTTTTCTTGTTGACATGTCAAATATGTTTGAATATTTTGGTCTTGAAAAGCTAAAAATAAATAAAAATTGAATGACAGAATATGAGAAGAAATGTATATATACGACAGTAGCAAAAAATAAAGCAAAGATATACAAGTTTCTGAGTAAACAAAGGTTTAAATTGCCAGCCAATCTACTCAAAATATGTCAGGGAGATTTAACCCTCTGAGATTCTGAGAGGCTAGAGTTTGAAAATCAATGGGTTTTGGAGCAGAACAAGTGTCAGGTATTTTCATATTTGATAAAGGACACTATATTTTCAGTTTTTCTTTAATTCAGCCTGGGGAGAGAGAACTGAGTGGTGAACTTCAGCCATCTGAAACTATCAGTTAAAGTGCAACTGATAAATTGTAGCTGATAAACTGTAACAACTGCACTACCCACCTCAACACCCCTCTGCCCCTATGTGAGGCATCAATGGTACATCACACCATGTGTACCAAATGCATAACCATGTCTGCTAAACATGCAGATTAAGAGGTCAGATATGGAATGGCACATTAGCACCAAATTGTTCTAGAAGACAAAACATCAACATTTTGCAGAAACTGATGGGTATAGAAATACCAAACAGAAATGGAAGCATGAGTAAAAGCAGATGTCATGTATTTCCTTGAATGATAATAGGGAGTCTCCACTCTCTCTGTCATTTTTCAAGCTGACAGGGAGGACTGACTCCATCTGGATTAGATGTCATCCAGAATTACCAACCAGAAACCAGAACTGATGCAACTGCCCAGACTTCACCAATAAAGGCATGAAGGAAACATTAGGCAAACCTACTGCACCCAGATGTACATGACTGTAATTGCTGAATGGCAAGGTGAGGAGGTATAGCTTTCTGCCTGTGCAACTATACACTGTAATATCTGCACTGCTAAAGTTAATTACAGATGCTAATGACAAAAATTTTCAACCTACAGCCCCTGACATCAATCACGTGCAAATATTTTGTGGCAACAATTCAGCACAGTCTACGCCTCATCTGTGGGCCAGCCCTGCTTTGTTTTGCACTCTGCTTGTAGAGGATTTGGAAAAGGCCTGCTGGGGTATTGCTGTGGCTCATTTATGTGAACTCCTGCCCATGTAAATCAGGGAGTGGTGGGAGGTGCCATAAATATCCATGTCTCCTCCCACACTGAAATAATTGATTCTCCAGGCCTTAGGCTTGAGAAACACTTCCAAATCTCACAGGATATTCATACTTTTATGTGCTTTATTGAGATGTAGTTCTCTCAGTGGAAACTGCTCAAACAAAGAAAAACAACTGTTTTTTAAAATGTAATTTTAACATGATTCGCAAAAAATGACCATGCCTGAGCACCAATGTGGAACCACCCATAGTCTCAGGACACTCCTCCTCCAATCTGCAGGGCTGGGGATACAAGTGACATGAAGTGCTTAAACACGTGCAAAGTGTTTTAATTTTAAATTATTAAGAAGATTAAAATATTAAAAATTATTTAAAAGATTAAAAATTATCTGTAGGATTTTTTTTCCAGACAGGTGTTATTCCATAGAATTGTTCCATGGAGTTTTCATCAAGAGCAGGAAAATAACATCAAGACCTTCTCTATTTCACTCCCCACCAGTGGAGGGGCTCTGACAAGGATTCTGGTTACAATGTAGACCCTGCCCTCACTTATACCCATAGAGAACTATTAAGTTTAATGGGACTGTATGAGATTTACTGGGGTCAAAATTTGGCCATATTTATTTTCCACATACATTCACAGTTTTAGCCTGTTAATGCTGTATGCATTATGCATAATATTTGCATTCATAACTTTTGCTTTCCTACAAAAATGCTAATTTAGATGCATGGCTAAGAAGTTGTTGTTTAGCCTCATTTTTACTCTTCATCTCTAAAATATATAAATGTCAGTTCTGAGGGACAGAAACTGGAGTTTAATAAGCTTTTCTGTAAGAAATCAGCCAAACAAAGACTTCTGTCTCTTGTACTACAAAAAGTTAGTGACGATCCTTGCTGTGTGTTGTGTAAATGTGACCAATTTGTAGCCAAATGCAAGGCGAGAGGCAATGGCTGTATTTCTTTATTTGAGATCTTACTTAGATTATTAAAAAAAAAAAATCAGGCCCTAAGAATATTTCTAGATTAAGATTTATTGATTGATTGATGATGTATGTCCATGGTTTGCTATCTGCATTTTTACAGCTATAAATCAATGTAATATCTTCTTGTGCAGCCTGATTTTCACATTAAAGAAACAAACTTGCTTTGTTTCGTTTGTGCTATGATGTATTTATTAAAATTGCAGAAATTTCTTTTACAACCACAGTAAAGTAAAAAAAAAAAACCCCATGTATTTCAACATTTCTCTTCTGACACTGGGTGTATTTCAGCAGCTTTGTTATTTACAAACTATATTTTTCAAAATTTCTTAAATTATTAGTCAAAACCAGTTTTGCAAACTTGCCTAAGTCACTTGAAAATATGAAAATAGTCAATCTCAGGTTCTAATGGATGGAATTCTCAAAGCTTAAAAGACTCTAAAAAACCTCACAGAAATATGGTGATTAAATATTTTGCCATAAATAATCCATCAGGGGTCAAACAATTATCAAGAAAATAGCTTTGACAAAGAACTAATACAGATGAGGAAGTAACAGTGTAATGTAACTCAGCAGTAACAGTGTGAATAATGACACTCAGAGACACCTTTTGCAATTTTCTATTTTGTCTTGGATTTATATATTAAAATATATTGACGTCAGGAAATTAATATTTTCCCACCACAAAGGCATTTAAAATATTCTTATATGAAGAAAAAACTACTAATCACAGTACCTTATATTTAAGGCTCCCACGGAAACAACCCATGGAAGCAATTGTAAGCAAAATTGTGGGGCAATATAAAATCACTGATGAAAGATGAAAATCACCCAGTTTCAGAGAACCAAGAAAAAAATTGTGATATCATATGGAGATAATGAATTCTTTCTTATCCTGTGTGATGGGATAATGAAAAGGCTGAGGGATGGAAAGTGGACCAATACAGGGCTATATGGATTTTACTCTTCCCTTTCATTGTTTTAACATTACTTTCCATATAAACTTTTTTTTGCCAAGATTTTTAAGCATAAGATAGACTTACAAGAAGCATGAAGTCATGAATATTCAGATTAATGAATCATGTTCTCATTGGTCTGATTTTTTACTTGTACTGCAGTTGCAATATGTTTTATGTAATAATATCTGAATGATATTGCAAAACTTATTACCTCAAGGAAGCTACCTTGTGCAATGTTAGGGCTTGTCTTCCTTTATTTACATGATGATTTTAAAATTGGTTTGATGACCTGCTTGGCACCAAGAGCTAGCAATAATGTAAAGCAATAAAAGATATCCTCACCTCATAGCTGAGACTATGACCTTAGGGAAAATTATGTTAAATTCTAACTATCTGCCATCTCTTCTACCTTACATGTATAGCACTTCTGCTTACAGGTAATGATAAAATCCCTGCTTTGTTTATTCATTCTTTGGAGCAACCAAAAAACACTCAAAATTGTCTGTAAATCCTCAAACTGAGTATAGCAGACTATTTCATTGACTCCACCAGGCCATTGGTATCTTGTTGAAAAAACATTGGCATTTTCTGTTCTGGTGAATCTGTAATTGTGCCTCTGTTCATTTCTGCTGCCTGCTTTATCCACTTTTTTGCTGCTGACACCTTCATTTTGAGAAAGACTGACCACCTCAGATGCTATCCTCCTGGATCTTTTTCTGGCCTTGGAGAATGAAAAGTGCCAGACTGGGGCAAATGGCAGTACAGCACAGTTTATTCATGTCAGTGGCTTAATGTTCCACTTAAGAACCATGTAATTTATACTTCTGAACCTATGAAAAAAATTCATGTCTCAGAAATTTAACTCCAAAGAAAAAAAACAGGAAAAAACACCCCAAACTCCAAAGCCTAAAATAATTTGAAATGTTATCTGAGGTTAATTATGACAAGGTAATTTGGAAATAAATTAATTTTCAATCTAATGAGAATATATTTATGCAGGTTTTATTAACTACCAGATTCTAGTAAACTTTTCTCTACTCTTTTCTACTTGTTGGTTGTCTAAATAAAAAGCTCTGCTGGAAAATCAGCTGGGATGTCCTTTGATCTCTGAAGACATCAAAATGAAGTCTGCATCTCTGAGAGGTTAACTAGTCTGTAAAAGTACAGGCGCCTTATTTTTTTTTAATACACTTTACACAGCCTGCATGTAAACCTCTATGGGTTTGTTAATCAATCATAATTCATTGCTAATTAAGGGTCAGGCATATCAACAACAGTTCTGACAGCTGCTATGCTACAGGTAATTAAGTTGATCTAGTTATTTTTTAACATTAAATTCATTCTCATATGACAGTCTTAGAATGCCTTTTAAATGGGCTTCTGTAACTAAAGAGCTTGCTTTTAGCGAAGAATAGAGGAAAAAAATAAAGTCTACCTCAAGATTAATCAAATTATATTTTAGGGTTTTTTTTTTTCCTTCAGTTTTTACATATTTTGTTTTGCTACCACTCTGAAACTGGATGTTTATTCTGAGGAAAGTTGATTAGAGAGGAGAGGAACTTGGTGCTAGAAAATCTTACTTTTACATTGTCTTTTTTATAATATCTTTACCTGATAGTAGCATATCATACCAAGAGAAAAATGAGTAGGGAGGCCTCTAAAAGTTAAGATCAGGTATTTTACTTCATACATGGGGGTACTTTTACTAGCTTTGTGGTGCTAGTAATTATAGAAGAGGCTGGGTAAAAACCCCAAAAACTTAATCCAAATTCAATATTTTCCATGACCTTGAGGAATTTGGTTGATCTCATTAAAAAACACAAGAGGCCAAATGTGACCATTTTCTATCCCTCACAACACCTGAAGTTGTTCTGATTCAGAGTTTTAGTTAGGATTATATCTGATCAGTGTAGGATTAAAATCTTACTTGAAGTTTAATTGTAGAGTAAATGTCTGTAAGAGACAAAGAAAACCAATGAAATTACAATCCCTCCTATTTCCTGTCTCCTACAATATGGGAAGGATGGAGAGGAGGGGAAAAAAGGGAGAAGAGAAAAGAGAGGAGAGGAGAGGAGAGGAGAGGAGAGGAGAGGAGAGAAGAGAAGAGAAGAGAAGAGAAGAGAAGAGAAGAGAAGAGAAGAGAAGAGAAGAGAAGAGAAGAGAAGAGAAGAGAAGAGAAGAGAAGAGAAGAGAAGAGAAGAGAAGAGAAGAAGCTCCACATTTTTTAATTGTAAACCTGTCATTGTATATTCTCTATTTTCTACATACTGCTAAGTGGAGACAATAATAAGCTTGCTTAAAATATGTTCTTAAAAAATAATCCAAGATGCACTGTTTTCAATAAAAAAACATCTATGTGGACTCCCTTAATTAATCTGGTTTAATTTTTCAAGGTTTTTGAGGAATTAGTGAGGAAAGGACTCTGGATAGTTGAATTATTCTAAAGCTACCCACCCACAACAATTATGAAAGGCATAAAAACCCATTAACAGAAGAAAATAAAAAGAATTGCTGGATGCTCTGGGACAAATATTAATTTGATTCTTGTATTAATCATCAGAATGGCAGGTTGCCAGTTTCCAGCTGTTTGCAGTGTTATGTGGTGGGTTATGAACATGTATGTAAATATGCTTTTAAGTGCTAGCTTTTGAAAGAATTACATATTAATCTTCTCTTTTGAAAAATTAAAATAACATATTTACAAAATGGCAGATTCTACACTCACTCCATCTGAAAACACTGAGCCTAGAGCCTATCTAATAATTTAGTCCTGTATTTGAAGCACACTTCCATGTTTAACGCCATCTCTTTTATCAATACAATGTCATAAATTGTGAGAGAAATGCCTCGGCACACAATAACTTGCCAGGCAATGAATTTGAAACAGTCAGTGATTCATAATCTACCTCTTCAATTCCTCCTCTTAAATGCTTTTAATGTGCCTGTAAAGACCTTTAAATTGCTGGTGTCTATAGGCCATTCTCTCTGGTTCATCTCCAGGTTTCTGCTGGGGTTGGTTTTCATGTTTCCCTACCTGTGGTGTCTTGATTGCCTCATTGTCAGTTAACACAATTTCAGCCATTTCACTACACTATAGTTTTCTTAAGATATTGTGTTTGGGCTTTTTTGGTTTTTTTTTTGGTGGTGGATTTTTGGGGTTTTTTCAGGAAGAGTAATAAATCTCAACTTCTTATCTGGATAGTCCCTGCTTTTTCTTTTAGGAGTTCCGGCATACTTAGTTGTTGTATTGTGTTCTCGATGTTTTGCTATACCACTTTTGTATTGGTTCTTGTGCCTTGGTCCATCCCAGTTTCCCCCCGTTGCAATGGTTCTGTCCATGTTGCCCCCTCCCTTACCTTTGTGTCAATCCTCTGCCTCCTCCCCTTGACTCAGCAACAATTGCTGCGTCATTCCCTCGGCCCCTCCCTGGTGCCCTGTCCGTCACTCGGCAGTCCGCCTTTCTCCCTAGAAGCTTCTACCAAGGGCGTCGAGTGATTGATTCAGGCATCGGGGTCCCTCCCTCAAAAGGCCCTTATTGGCTTCCCCAAAAGCCCGTCTCCCCAGGTTCCACACCCCCAGGACCATCCATTGGTCCTTTGTTGGACCCCTCCTCTGTTCCCTCCTCCCTTGAAAAGATGCTGCACTGCACGGCTCCGGGTCCCCGGACGAAGGACGCCCTGGGTTTCAGAGCCCTTCTAATAAACCTGGATTAACACCCTCGTCCGGAGTCCGCTCCCTCTTTTGCCTGCGTCGCTCCATTGCCTCACCCCAACAAGGCGAGAGCCTTAGATGCTCTCCTGACTCCCCGGGAGAACGGGAGAGTGTCCCCCTGCTGTCTGCCGAGCCGCCGCTGGCCGGGGTTCTCTGATAAGGGATTCAGAAAGGCACGGCGACACTTAGTATTTCAAAGTGTAAAACTTTTTAATCAATTATTTGATCACTGAACTTCCTTGTCTTGTTAATTTCCAGTTTTGAGACACTACATCAAGTGGAGACCAACTGTTTCATAGTGTGGAAGTCTGCATATGGCCCCAGTTCAATGCAGCACCTAAACATACATCTGACCTCAGAGACTCCAGCACCTCACCCTAAGCTACTTTCAAAACTAAGCTCAGTCACAGGTCTAAGTCTTTTGATGAATCAGATTTAACTGCAACACATGCAAGGCAAATCATCAGTGTTTCATTGAGCACACAGGCTTGTTGAGTATTCAGCCCAATGGACTCCGCTGAGAAACCTTGTTTGTGTAATTAAAGATGACACAGGATTATTCCCATGGGTCTCCATTTTGTGACTAATGCTATGCATGCAAGTCCCTTTTAGTGCAATTCATCTTCCTTTAATCTTGCAACCCAAGAATTAGTTTGATCTAACATGATTTTCTGGGCTGCTTCTTCAGTCAATAAAAAGTGATGGGTGTTTAGAGAAAAAATTGGATGAGTAGCCTGGATTAGGTTTTGCCAACATTAGGTAATAGGGATCCTACTTCATGCATCAATTAACTCTCCATTTTAAAGTGCTCATTTCAGAGTGTTATTCTAGAATAATGTTTTTAAACATTGAAACAGTATTTAGTGTAAATATTTCTTCGACTTAATAACGTGTGCAACATTCCTTCAAATTATTTCTGGGATTCTGTAATCAAATGTGTGCTCAGAAACATTTAAATAAGAAAAAGTGCATAAGGGCATAAAGAGACAGAAGAATTTATATGTATGTCACAATTTGCAGCACATGGATGGGAATAGTCAGCTTGCATTAGATTCTGATGCATACAGAGAAGGATGAAAAATGTCAGAAACTCTGAGCAAAAACTGCTGACTTGCACAAGAAATATACTGCTGTCCCTGATGGATTGTTAGTTAAATCCAACACCTCTCTTTCTGAAGAAGCTGCTGGCTCAGAGTGTGTGGAAAAGGAAAAAGGAACCTACAAGAAGGGCAGTTGCTTCCTCATCCAGAGATATATTTTGCCTTGAAAACCAAATATTGTGAAATCCTTAATGGTCAGTTTATATCAAAAAGACAGAGTAGTAACAGAGGCAGATCAGCAATGTGCCTGACCAAATCTGTATGATGGACAGCTATAGATGTTTAATACATTTTGTATTATTATTGTTAAAGTCAAGAAGAACTTAGATATTTTTAATATTATGGGCTCAAAAACTAAGCAAGTATTTCTCATGTGAATGTGGGAAGCACTTTCACATTCCAGAATTTTTATTATATTTTATAATGCCAAAGTATAATGGGGGGAGGGGGGGGGAGAAAGAGGTTGATTTACTTCCTCTTATATCCTTATTTATCAAATTCCAGCTTTAAAATTCAAAAATCAAAAGTTACTGTTGCAGGGGACAAGGGTGGTAGGAGAAAGGGGGAGTGTCCCTGCTCTTTAAGGACAAGGGGTTTAGGGGTTTTAGAAATCCTTGAATCTGTTACTTCAGCACATAGTCAGGTCAGATGGTTTCAATACTGTAATAATGACATGTTTTGCAGTCCCCTGAGGCCTGTTAGTGACAATAGCATTCCATGCCTGGAAAAATTAGTAAACATTTTGAGACTTTTTTCAAACTAGATCACAGTACACCTCACAAAGATGTGGTAATACTTTTGTCATGGTTGACAGTAAAGGGTTTGTCAATAGTAGCAGAGTATGCAAAACCTGAGAGAAGCCTCTTCTTTTTAAGTCTGAATAAAAAATAATTTTTCAGATTTAAAGAAAAGAAAATAATAAAAAAAGAAAAAAATAATTGAACAAAACCCTCATTGATTTCCCGTATTTGTTTTTTTTTCTGAACACTTAATCTCTGTCTTGAAGCAGATGTGATAATAGTAATCTCCTTGTTCTGAAAATGCCACATGCAGAAACGCAATCACACATAGTACTTGGCCTAATTTAGATGCATAAGGCATTAAATATTTGGCTGATTTTCTGTCAGTTCCACTGGAGTTACTCCAGATTAACACAAATGTAGCAATTTCACTCATTGCTTATCTGCACCCTGGGTGATGTGTTGAATCCTCTCAAGTACTATTTGCATTATTACCTTGACTTAGGGCTAAGGATCCTGTAGAGTAGATTAACCAGGTTTATCCTGGAGCTGATACTGAAGCTCATCTACATAATTTGCCATTTTCCTTCATGTAACTGTAGCAAGCTGCCACTGAAAATGCCATGAAATTGTCCTGTGGATATACACTCACACCTTTTCTTTGCTCTGAGGCACAAAATAGACCTTCTGTCCATCAGCTGGATTCTTCTGTTGTTTAAAAGCTGGTATAAACAAGCACTTAATCTACGAAAGGATCACAGAGAGACAAAATCTCTGTAAATGAGAGCTGTATTTCTCCATCATGAGGATGTACTTTGCTCATGCTTTGGTACCTATGATGCCCTCTGCTATGTCTTCTATAAACACAATCCCCAATTCAGGGCAAAGTGTCATAAAATGCTACAGGAGCAGCTGGGACCTTCCTAGTGTAGACGGCCTTGGAATGCTATGCTCCAGTCTCTAAAAGCATTTGCAAATGTTTAAAGCGTGGATGCATTCTCATTAGCATTTCCATACTGAGTGCCCTGAAGGCTCCCTTTTTGTATGCTGCTGCTGCCCTGTGCTGCAAACAGCTGGGAAGGCAATGCCTGAGGAATGCATGTCAGGCTGGATGTACACAGTGGGTAACTGTACAAGATGTCTCTATTTTTCAGAAGTGTTACCTGTGTGGAGGTGTTTGCAGAGGTAATCTTCTCTTTAAACTAGTCCAGCTCTATTTATATGTCAGGGTTGTTGCTAGCATAAGCCCTCCAATTTCTGTCTCCCACCTAGAGCTTCTCTTTTCCTTGCTCATTTTCTTCACCACAATATATTTGTCATACACACCTGCCAGTAAAGTGAAAAATTAGCTTTTGATGCAAGTTAAATCTATGTTACTGTTGTCATGTGGCTTACATCACCATAATTCAAATTTTAATTTTGCAGCTGTGATTTTCAAAAGGATTGCAATTTAGACTAATGTTTCTTCATCTGTGCTACTAATAATAACTCATGCTATCGTATAACAGGCGATAGTTAAAACTGATTAGTTACATGGTGTGTTTTGATTTGTATTTTCAAAAAAAAAGTAGTCATGTGGGATTTGAATGTGAAAGAAAAAAGGACCCATGATTTGTATATGTTTAGACAGGATACTGACATAGAAAGAAGATCCAAATTTATACGAGTTTTTATTTCTTTGCTATTCTTGTCATGCATATACTTGGAATATCCGAAGGCTATGTTTTAAATGTCAGGGTTAAGTTTCCTCTTTCTGGTTCAGAAGGCATGCAATGACACACAAAAAATGCTTTACTTCCAAGCTTAAAAACATTTAAATGTTTCATCATATTGAAGGTTTGCTGGGGTTTTTTTGTACTTGCAGTAAAAACTCAATATTATATGTCCCAAAACCTTGAAAATATGTAAATGCTATGACTGAAATAATTATTTTCGAACATGCAGTTGCTTGCTTGCCTTGACATGATTTGTCTGCAAAAGACACAAGTTTTGAAGCACAGTCATAACTAGCTAAATAATATTGACCCCAACTGGAATACCTTGTACATTATATAGTGCTTATACACTATACATAGTATATACACCTATATAAGTACAAATATTTTCTGGTTTTGGTTTGGAGTAGGATTAATTTTCTTCCCAGTGGCTTGTATGGGGCTGTGCTTCAGTTTTGTGCTGAATACAGTGTTGATGATATAGAGATTTTTTTTTGTTATTTGCAAGGCGTTTTCTCTTTTCCTACAACCACACTGGTGAGGAGGCTGGGGTGCATGGGAGGTTGGGAGAAGATGCAGCCGGGACAGGTGACCCAGACTGACCAAAGGGATATTCCAGACTGAATGACATTATGCTCAGGATATCAAGCAGGGGAAGAAGGAGGAAGGGATGGATATTTGGAGTAATGGCGCTTGTCTTTCCAAGTCACCATTGCATGTGATGATGGGCCCTGCTCTCCTGGGGATGGCTGAACACCTGCCTGCCCATGGGAAGCAGTGAAAGAATCCCTTGTTTTGTTTTGTTTGTGTGCAGGGCTTTTGCTTTCCCTATTAAACTGTCTATACACCAATATACAAATGTTCTTTGACTCTTCCCATTCACTCCCCAATTCCACTAGTGGGGGTATGGGTGAGTGAGTGGCAGTGTGATACTTGGTGACTGGCTGGGGTTAAATCGCAACAACAAATGGCTTTGGATTGACAATAGTGCTGAGCCCACAGAGCTGCTATCCTGACCAAGAAGGGCAACAAGCATTGCCAAGGGTGGACACTCAGATATCTCCCAGGTTAGACCTAACTCAAGAGCGCAGCCATGGAGGTGAGGTACTGTGAGAGGAGTCTGCAACCCGCCATGAGAGCAGCAAAAAGCATCCACCTCTCATTGCATGTCAGGAATTCTGGCTGGAATCACAAATGTCTTTACTTTCCACTAATGGTCTCACTGTCACATCACATGTATAGAAATGGAAAAGTCATTACATTCCTCCTGGGAAAAAAATGGTTTCACTTTTTTTTTTTTTCTTTTCAGACACACTGCATTTATGCATTCCCTCTGATTTTTGTCCTGAGCATCATTTTATATTTATTTACACTGAATTTCAGATGACATTTTATCACCTATCATTCAGTCTCTTTCAATTCTGTCTCTCACAGCAAGAGGCTTATCCCTGTGGCTCACACTCCATGAGCAAACTTCAAAGGGCAGCACGAAGCTGCATTTCCGCAGCATGAACCAGCCCTGACACAAACTGGCTTGGGCCCTGAGGCCACCAGGGATGCCAAAGACTGTCACCTGCATCTCCCACCGCTGGCCCTGGGAGTTTCTAACCAGGTTCAAGCCCTCAGGAAATGCTCCCATTCCACACAAAGATAGCAAAGGGAGGTTCAGGTTGCAGCCTGCTGACCTTCCACTGCTCCACCTTTACTTGCACTCTCACAGGGAGAAGCCCAGAGGTAACAGAGCAGCTCCATCCAGCAGCTCTACCTGGATGCATTTTGTGAGTTGTATAGCTCTACTACATCGGCCAGAAAATCACTGATTGGGTAGAGGGAGGAAGCTTTGGTTGTTGGTTTTTGGTTTTATTTTTAACAGGAAAAAACCACCAAATATCTAATCAAACAATTCCTAACCAGAGCTAGTCACAACAAGATCACATTTTTTTCTGACTAAGTTAATTTGTGGAGATTTGGGGCACAGTTAATAATTTTTCCTATTTCTGATTTGCATCTCTGTGATTTCATTAACTGATAATTGCTTTTGATGTGGATTGCAGAAGGAGATAAATGACTCATGAATCAATAAGTATGAGATTTGAGTCACTTATTGATTTTTATCTCCAATTTACTCTGCATTGAATTTAATTATAGACATGACATTCAATGTGTTTGAAAACATTGCATGCAAATATTTGCGTGAGGTTTATTTAGTGAAATTATACTTCAGTTGTTTTAAAATAAGTAGTGACTTTTGAGCAGAAAAAAAGTCATGAGTTGAGAAAATATCCAAGTATGTCAACCCTTAATCATTATCTGGAAGCCCTTGAAGAGCTTCATGAACACTTAAAACTTAAAAGCTTTTCTATATAAAAGTTTTCATTATCAGAGTGAGAATTCTAGGCGATTTTTTTTATTTCAGTGATTTGCTCACCTGAAAGTGTATTTTAAGTCAAACAGATGTAAATAAAAGTTTGTATGACCTAGAATAGAACTATTTGTTCCTATATTTTAAATGTAAAATATTATGATTTTTAATTTCATATTTTAAGACTAAATTTGCCTAGATTTCTATACATATTGTAAACAGAAGTCTTCAACTGAGACTTCTACTTTTGAGTTTCAAAACATGTTTAATTTAGTCTAAAACAATTCTCTTCAATTTTCTTCTTCTTATTTGGGTTGGTAAGAAAACTGAAATATTTTCATTCCACTGTGATAATGCCTTTTTGGATGCAAAACTGAAAGAACACTTTGATGCATAGTGATATAAAGATCTATCTATAAAGATGCAAGTGGTTTTTAAAGAAATTGATAGTTCTGCTGTCATATGAAGCATTTTTTTACTGTTATAGATAGTTTTCTGCTAAATCTAATTTTGGTACTATTTCTACCTTCCAGTTAGAAACATCAGCTTAATACAGTGATTTAGTACTTTTTAGTAGAGATTAAATACAGGAATCTGTTTTATGTAATACAACTCATATATATTATCTGATGTAGGAAATCCTTCATGGAGGGCCTCTGGTAAAGAAAAACTGTCAAAATCATGACATCAGTTGAATTCCTTGAGAATCAGAGAAATAACAGCTAATAGAGTTTTCATCTCAATCACACAGGCAATCACAAAAAAAAAGAAATTTGGAAACACAGATGTCTCTTAACTTCTGTAAACAAAGCTACTATGGATTGTACACTTTAAAATATACTGATACTTTGTTGGGCAATCTGCTCTCTAGCTTTTAATCTGTTTGTTTGGGATTTTTTTTCATGCTTTTATACTCATTCTGTCTTTGATAGCAACTTTGTGTGGCTAAATTTCCTCCAGAGCATCCCAGCCCCAGCATATTTAGTACTCAAGTTTATGCATAAGAGTTCTCAATCAGGAAATGCATAATCAAGCTTTTAACACTGTCATGGGAATGGAAATTTTAAAAAGGATATATATTTAACACCTATTAGTAAGACATATTTCAAAGTGAATTAAGATCAATTAGAGTACTTCCATAATTTAATTTGGTTTTGAAGGAGTTCTATGAGCTGATAGTCATGTTAAAGACCCATGCATTTCTACATTTACAGAATTATATAATGTGTTTAAATATGTTCCAGCTATTTTGTATTAAAAAGAAAATAGCAAATGCAGTAGATATGTTTAATTGTGATGAGTGGTTGATTTTTTTTTTTTTTTTTTTTAGATTAGAAGTTGATATTTGTCAGAATGCAAGATTATTAAGGGGCGTTAAGAGGTGGACTTATATAGTATGTTGAAAATTTAGTATTTCTATTAAAAAAATTCTCCCTACCAAGTTATGTAGGCAAACCCTTGAATATGTAAACAATAAAATTCCACAGTACCACCATTTCTACAGTACCACTTTTTCTTCAAAGTGTTTCTCAGGGAATTTTTTTTTTCCTGAGGAACCCTGGTAACATATTTCACTATACTTAGAGCAAGTAAAACAGCAAATTATTTTTTTTTACAAAATATGGGAAGGAATATAAAGATTTTACTTAGTAAAATTTCACAGATTATACTAGTTTCTACGAAGACCCAAATACAAATGACATACATTAATTTGATTCAAATAAAATAATACAGAAGATTCAAATATAATAAGGTGTGGTGACATATTCTCTTCTAGATTAGGTTTGTTATGGCATCTTTTCAGTTGATGCCTCAAACTGTAATTAGATTTTGATCTCATTCCTAAGAAAAGGAGTTAATGGAATACATTTCTCCACATAGTGTGAGGCAACAATTTGTGCTTGAAATGAATTATTTTCTATTTTTCTATGCCCTTATCCTCTCTAACTGCATCTGTTATTCTCGACTGCTTCCCGGGATTCACCTACTCTCCTCAGGCTATCTATGTCTCCTAGATTATATAATTTTGTAATTTTTTTTTATCACTTTCTGTCTGTTTACAAATTCCTTCCTACCTTTCCTGTATTTCTCTTATTCTTATTACTGTTGACACTCTGTCCCTTCCTAGTCTCTATTTCAGAATTGATTTAGCCAGGTTTCAATCCAGTGACTAGTTTTTCCAGGCTTTCCAAAAAAAATTTAATATTTTTCAGTTTTTTCTATAGTTTTTCTCAAGAAACTGGATATGTACACTTCCCAAATCCAGACTTTTCTGTTTTTGCAATTCCAACAGTCTCAAGAATACAGTTAAATGCTATTTTGCGGCTTTTTTTTCTGTCACAATTATTTACCTTCCTTTTTTCTTCCTTGTGTTCAGGAGTAGAATCACAATCACTAATTTGGCTTATGCTATAATTTTCTCCCCCTAAATTCAAGCAAACAGTTGATTCCAGTTGTAATTGCTTTTCAAATCAATGTCTGTGTCATTTTGGACTGAGAAGAATTACATCTCACATATAGCAAAGCTACTTGTTCCCAAGTGATTGTTTAAGCCGCTGAGACAGTGCTTCTCTAAAAAATTTTCTGGTATAATAATTGGCCTGTTTCTATGCATGCACTCATTTTCCTGTACCATTTTATTGTTCAGTTTAGCCGTGTGGTCTCCTGTAGCAGAGATTCAATGTTCTTATAATTGTCACAAAATCAGGAATCCAGCTCTGCTAATATGTTTGAATTCTGAGAAAAAAGAATTAGTAATTTTCTGTAAAGATCCTACTTTTTAATCACAAATGCATTTCTTGACAGCTGAACTATCTATTTGCTAAAGTGGGCCAGAGAATGGAATTCTTTACCAGTTTGTGAACTGCAGTGTTTCAGCCTTTCCATGTTCATTGCCCTGAGCATCTGCCTCTCCAGCAGGCAGGGAACCTGACACCAGCCTCTTGGGCCATATCAGAAACTTTTGTGGGTTTTGGATAGGAAGAATGCTATGAAACCCTAAAACTTGGCTGCTTGGATACGACCTGCTCCAATTTCAGCCTTCAGCCTACAGTCGTCCTCTTGCTCTTCTCCATCTCCCTGTCCTCTGTGATGCCCTCACCAGGCCAGGTGGGCCATGCTAGATCTGCCCAGGGACCACACTCATGGTGACTGGTTGAGTGGCAAACACAAAAACTGGTTAGCCATGTTATTGCCCTGTAAAGCAAGGCAATTGCCCAGCAGATGAGTTCTGCCTGGCTCTGATCTCTGTCTTGTGTGCAGGTACTGATTTCTTCTTCGCTTTCCAAGTTGTTTTGAAGTGATCAACAGAGTTCAAGAAGTCATTGAGAATGGATGTTATCAAAGACAAGTAGGTGTCAAATAGGGAGCATGATCGCATGAACTGCATTTCACTAGGAAATAAGACTAAAGCGGGGGGCAGGGGGTGGGCGGAAGAGATGAGTCAGGGTTAAAATTCTTAAATTTGAAATATTTAATTGTAAATATAATTGTAACAAACTGTGAAGGATCAGCTAGTCCATCCCTCTCACAAAAAAATTAAGTAAATATGTGCTGTACCTGATCAGTGGTTTAAACTCAAGAAAATATCCAGTTCAGGTGATCCTAAAATTCCTGTTTTGGTGCAGCCCTTTCCTTGCCCTCCAGAAGAGACAGAAAAGATGTCTCTACTGGAAATTAGGACTTTATCCAGTATACAAAATGAAAAAAACTAAAAAAGACCTAAACTCTTTTTTTTTTATGGCTGATGATTGATGGCCTTACCTGATGGTCTGCTTTGATCCTTCTTTTTTAAATAAACTAATCCAGCTCCTTCTGTTTTTCCTTGAAATTATGAAACCTTATGTAATGGTTGTGTCTCTGTCCTAGAGTGTCTTTGATTCAGCTGCCTCTTGCCTGAAGTATAATATTCGGAACTAGAATTAGACTATACATTAAACTGTAACATAATGCCTTCTTCTATCTTCCGTATGACACTGATCATTAATAAATGCAAGAACAAGATCTGGCTTCTTCTGTGACAGTTTCATATTCCTTAATTATTCCCCTTTGAAACTTCAATAGCACAGCCATGGTCTTTTGTGAAGTAGTGCTGCCATGCCATATTTCCCTGTTGGGTATTTCTACATGTTGCAATTTCTGATATGAAGCATTTTGTCTTTTCAGCTTGTTGGTTTGAAAAAATATCTTTAGTTTATAACAACAGTTTTAAAGTCAGACTCAATTCTCCAAAAGGAACATTATATTTCTTTCCCCACTGTAGTCTGATGTCACATAAAAATATTACTCAGACTAAGAAAAGAACTGTGCCAAAACAGAATACATCAGTTGGGGAATCCCAAGAGAAATGTCCTGGCACTTTGACAGAGGCACATAGCTTCCTATTTAATAAGCAGAGTGGTTCAACTACACTTTAACACACATGTTACATCCAGATAATATCTGATCATCATTTCCAGGACTGTCATGCAGGTTATGTCAAAAGCCTTTCTAAGTTCAGGTGTGTCACACATGCCTTCTCAGCTTTCAAACAGGACAGCTACTTTGCCAAAATGACTGTGTTGTGCTTCAATTAATCTTCAAAAATTCACAGTAACTATTTTTTCCCGCTTTATTACATTGCAGATTCTTCAAAATAGCTTTTATTTACTTGTTCTAGTGTTTTTTCCTAGCTTTTGGGTTTTTGTTGAAAGAGGATAGGCTCCTGTTTTCCCCTTTCAGTTTTCTGAGATCTTGCCCACAGGTGACAAGTATGCGAAGATAATTGCTGCTAATGCAGGCAAGTCCATGCACATCTAGAGGGTGGCATTAAACATGCAGCAATATGGACAGCACTGCTGCATAATGTCAAGTAATATTGATAGCCCATACTTGGCTTCTGCAAATACCAAACAGGTACTTAACATTTTCACTGGTTTGGTGACCACATTTCATACAAAAATTATATAAATTATCTACAGAAAGATGCGTATACCCCTTCAAGCAGTAAAGCTGGTTTGCTCACATTCCACTTTTGCAGCACTGGGCTGCTAATCACCAGTCCAATGAGGACATATTTATACTATTGACAAAATAGGAAGACCACTACTAAGGAAGTTGCATCTGCATTTTTTACGTCCTTTTATAAATTCTTATACAATAAAACTTCCTTAGATGAGAAATGACATAACCATATGATCAGCTTCCAGCATGTATTGAAGTCCCATAAAAAACCAGTCTGTACTTAAAAGCTTTCATATAGTAGGATCTAATAATGTGAATGGTTAATCAGCAAGGGAGTTTTCTACAGTGATTCTCTGAAAGTGGAGCACTTCAAGCCTAATTTTTCATAAAAGAGAGATGGCCTGCAATTTCTCCCTGGAATAGTCCCACCAGCAGACTGGAGATTTAGAACCAGCTTGAATTCAACAAGGAATAGCATGTGGTATTTCAATGTTTTTCCAAGGATTTAATGTCACATTAAGACTTAAGTAGCTTTCCAAAACCGATCATAATTGTTTATTACTAACAGAAGTAGTATATAAAATTACTAAACTCTGAATTTTAACATCTGTAAATATCTTGGTAATCATGAACTTTCATAATAAGATCTCAGTCTAAAAAATAATTTCACAAAGATTTAAATCCCCTGATGCTTCATGAGTACACAACCTGTAAGCATGGCTATAAGTCCTATCAAGATCCTTCCTCTGAGATTTCTCTTTTTACATCTGCATCATTAATTCAGGGACTGAGTTCTAAATGCTAAATGAGAAAATTGCATGTTCAGCCAAGCTACTTTTGTTGTTGTTATTGTTATTACTGTTATTTTTACTAGTGTGTGTGTGTGTGTGTGTGTGTGTGTGTGCAACTTACTGGAACTTATTGGGAGTTGGTTTTAAAACCTTTATGTCTGTCAGCTGCTGCATCCATGTCTTCAGGTTTCTGTTGAGGAGCTTGCTATTGATGCATTTATACTTTAGCAAGTCGTTATATTTAAGCTAAAGATTCAGGCTTAAATATGGCATCCAAAGAGAAACCTTCTGTTTCACTAATGTGTGAAAGCCACTCACCCTTGAAAGACAGGTGTAAAAGGCTGTAACAGCACAGCAGGCAGAAGCAGGAAAACACATGAGAAAAAAAAAAGCAAAGCCATAATTTGAGATTGGAAAGCAGAGGAAGGGGCAGGGGGAGGAAGTCTCAACACCAAAGAGGCTCATTAAAGCAAAAATAGAAACCAAATAGTCTGGGACGACCCTTGAATCCAAACTCATAAATCCTGTGATGTATTTGCCACAACAATGGTTATCTGCTGTAATTGACACACTTGGTCAAATTTCTGCACTTGATTTGCAAGACCTGTCTTCAACCATCTTTTCTATTAAGACCAGATGAGCTTGATAGGAACAGCATACACTGTGAACTTGAACTTGGCTGAGTGCACCAGGTAAGAGTGTAATACAAACCAATAAGAAAATCCTGTAATTTTCTGGATGTTTCTATTTAGTATTTCTATTTTTCTTCTGATATTGAGTTTGTGAAATTGTCCTTTAATCACGTCACATGAAAAAATTGAGTTTGTCATTTTAAAAATAATCAGCCAAATGGATTCCAGTAGACCAAATAATGAGAGCACATTTATTAATAATTAGTTTTATTCCTTTTTTTGTTTTACCCATCAGTCCTAGAAACAGAACACTAATTGAAAAAATGGAGTTAAAACTATAAGGATTATTCATTATGCAATATTCAAATACTTGTAAATTCAATGGGTGTTACAAGAATGGATTTCATAACAAAGAAAAAAAAATATTTTAATACTTCTTTTCCATTAATATTAGCTGCTGCAGGGTGTCTGTCACATAAGGAAGGAAAAGCTGTATGATTTGGAGACCCTTATGACTGTACCTAACACTAGATTTATGTGAATCCCTTTCTAGGATTGTTGATAACCTTCTTTAAGCATTAATGTTGTCTGTGTTTCTTAAACTTTCAAAGGAAATCTTGAAAAGGCAGAGTTTATCAGAGGAAATTGAATTATTCTCAGCTGGAGTCTGGAGTCTGGAGATTCTTGTAGTGCTTTATGGCAGTGTAAAAGAGTATGGTAGGATATAATTAAATAAAAGCTATGACAGTCTTGCTTATGAAATTTTAAAGGAAGCCCTGTCGAGTTGTTGATCTACTGGAGATTCTTTTGGTTGTTTCCAAATGGGTCATAATTTCCTATTAAATTAAAAGGGATCAATTTTTAAAATTTACTTTTAATTTGCTTGTATTTATTCCAAAAGCCGCTCTGGGGCTGCAATTTTTCAGAACTGCATTATATAACAAGATTATTTCTATTCACTTAAATGGGAGCAATGTCCAGCTACCACTGGAAAAGTTTGAAGGCCACAGCTGAAGGTTAAAAGTTTCAAAAATAGTTTTTTTTTGGGTTTGACTCTTAAAATTAACATATTAGAGTGTCCTACACTGATGCTTCTGATTTTTGTCCTAGCAAGTCTGATATTCAATTAATTGCAAGCACATAAACTGCATGATTCTTCTCCCTTTATTATTCCAAAATCAATTGGCTGCAAGTCCACATGCCTTCTAGGGATCTGAAATCAAAATGTGCCATCAGCCTTGGAGCTCCTAAAGATACCAGAGAAATATTTACCTTGTCAGCTTTGTTTCTTTGCTGTCTTTGCTGTACAGGGGCTGTGGAGAAAATTCTTTAAAAAATTATCTTTATGAATACATTCTATTACTTACAGCCTGTGTTGAGGCTCCCTAAAGCAGGATATGTCACCGAGCTCTCAGAGACAGGGATCTAGGGCGATTGGATCCCACTGCTTGGTATCCACCATCTTACTGCACTCTTTCCCTGTTTTTTAGTCCCTATGCCAATCTCTGGAAGTTTGTGATTCTGCACCACAATATCTGACTGTCTGCAGCCCAAAATGCCATGGCTGGGAGCAGAGCACACACATGGCAAACACAAAAGCAGAGGCAGACTCCAACAGGAGCACACTGAATGCAGAAAGCACCGCAAGGTGCCACTGAGATGGTCTGTGGTTCCTCAGCTGGTAGGAGCTTATTTCTGGTTTCAGATGATGAAAAAAGTGGAAAGAAGTACAAAAGTGTTCATTGGGAAGTACTAGACAGAAACAAAAAATGTGAATCAACAATTTTTCCTCTCAAAAAAAGATTTGCCTCAGAAAAATGTCCAGCATTAAAGACATTTCTGGTTTTCACGAGAAAATTCTAGGCCCTCCACTTTGTAAAAAATATTACTATACATTTTATCCATGTGGTTGTCAATTTCAAGCTGTGTTGTGGAAGAAAAACACTGAGGAAAATGCAAAAAAAATGTTTCATTTTGCTTGCTACCTCAAAAAACTCATTGGATCAAACCAACAGTATATATTTATGTGTTTTCCTCTCCTCCACCCTCCTTGTCCCACCCAAGCCTCGACCCTGCTCTCTCTGTCATCTCAAAAAGGATTGATATGACTATTTAATTCAGTATAAAACATTGCAGGTAGTTTTAAATAATTTATTTCATTTTATGAATCTGTTACAATTCAGTTCACATATCAGTCAGAAGAGAAGGAATAGCTCTACCTCTGTTACCTAGTCCCTTCATGATTTGAATTTCTCTGAGAATGATAAAAATATAGGTTTGATACCCACACCAGCATATATGGGGAGGGTACTGTCAACCACCATACTGTGGTTGAAGTGATAGTAAAACTTCCAGCAAACCTCCGCTCTGAGTGTGGCAAAGGTAATTTTAAACTTGCAAATCTCATTAGTGTCTTTACCTTGAGGTATTTTAGCACTGGCATGGGCTGCTGACAGCCTTTTAATATCCTTCTGTAATCAGTGGGATGAAGAGAGTTAGGAATGGCTTTCCATCTCACATAGGAATGGTACTAACTAGAGCAATGAAAGTGTCTGTCACACTTGTCAGTAAGTTGGTGACTTGGCACATTTACAGGGAGCCAGAAATGGCATACTTTTATCACTGTGGGTATGAAACACTTAACAATGAGGAAAAATCCTCTCAAGTTGTTCTTTAAGCCTATACATTTTAATGCCATGGATGTGTCACTTGAGGATATGATTTAGTGGTGAACATGGTGATGCTGGGTTAATGTTTGAGCATCCACTGCCCTCAGAGCCTGAAAACTGGTGCCATGGGAACTGCACTGGGGACACATGATTTACATAAGAATTTATCCATATGTGTTCACTGTTCACTGATCTGAGAGAGTCGAGCACAAGGATTTCAGAAAATTTTCTTAGTAAAAATATTAAATGGGAACAACAGTTTGTTAAAGCTCTCCTAATAGTGGCTTTATTCAGTGAAAGGGGGAGGGAGGAGACCAGTGTTTTTCCCAGCCTCCAAGAAATAATTTTAGATTGCTGGTGCTGGCCTTGTGTGGCACCCAGGCTGGATAGCAGCACTGCAGAAAGAGCTGAAAAATGACCCCAGAACTCCACCAGTCCCATCACCTGCCCTGACAATCTTTCTGTGCCAAATACTGCATCACCCCTCCCAGGGAGTCCCCAAAGGCACTTTGCACACTCATCGGGGTACCTATGGCACCCAACACAGGCAGTGGTTGTGGTGACAAAATTGTGTTTGCCGCAGCTCTTGGCAGAGGAGCCTGTAGGGCCTGGGATGTGTCTGCTATGATGGGCTGACTCACATCCCTTGCCCTTCCAACTTCTCTTTTCTTGTGAACCGTTCAAATTTCATATTAGACCATTTGTCCTGTCTGTCACTTTTGATAACCTGACTAGTGCTACATCCACTTTCTTTTAATTACTTTGCCATTTAATTTGTTTTAAACATCTGTGTCCATTTTCTGTCTGGGGTCATTGTAACTGTTTGTGGCTAATAGAATTTAAAAGGAATATAATTTTCTTCTATTTCATTCTAAGATAATATATTGTGGTTTGCTACAGTCATCTGCTGCTGTTTCTTTGCTGCCATACAGATGATTAAATTACCTAGAGATCATTGTTATTACCATAAAATCTCCATTTATTAACTGCCATATCAATTATCCACCCTTTTGCTTATTGATTTGAGTCTCCTGAGCAACTGATCTCCAGGGACACATTTCAACCCAAGTACAAATTCAGCAAGTTCACTGGAGTCATGTAAAAGATGAACCTGACTCCTCTGGCATACTGATCTCCTGCCAGTACTTTTACTGAGATGCCCACTCATTGTGCAATCACCTGACAGATTTGGTACTGCAGTGCTTTACAGTTCTGGTTATTCATGAATCTGCTGCTACTGATTGGCCATTTGTCTCCATTATTTTTACTGTCTTCTTTCTCCTCTGTCATTCAAACACTTCTGGGTGTTTTTTGTTTGTTTGGTTGGTTGGTTGGGGTTTTTTTTGTTGGTTTTTTTTTTGTTTGTTTGGTTTTTTGTTTGTTTGTTTGTTTGTTTGTTTTTTGGTTTGTTTGTTTGTTTTGGGGTTTTTTTTTTTTGTTTTGTTTTTTTTTTTGGTCTTCACTTTCCATCTTCCTGTTCAATTTTTTATCTTGTTTTCCATCTTCTCCTCTTAGGCTCCTCTGCTTGGGTACCTATCCTCCTGTACACTTCTGAGTTGTGTTACCACCTTTTCTTGTGTTTCTGTTATGCTGATTGGAAGCCCCTAGGGCATCTTCCTTTTTCTCACTTCAGACATTGCTATCTAATTTTCCCCTTCTTTGCTTAGACTTTGTGTTTTCTAGTAACAATTTGCATTTTGCGCTTACTGCCAGGGGTCTTCTCTCCTTGCTCCTTCCTAGCCCTCTGGGAACCTTATTCTTATTCACCTCACCACCTTCTTCCTGATTATCTCTGGTAAAAAGTGCAGACTAAGCATACATACAGTATTAATATATAGAGATTCCCTGTGAATGTCTTGGCAGGTCCAGCATATCTTCCCTGTTGGGATGTAATAAGCCTCTTCCCTCATATAAAACCTTTAGATGATAATTGAAGAAACATTCTAATTAGTTGGGAAGTATCCAGTTTACAGATGTGATCCGTCATTCAGATTTGCACTAAACTAATGAATATACTTTTACAAATTGTGGTGATTCTCTGAAAATTATGTAGTGTATTTTATAAAGTATATATAGATACCAACAATTGCACACTTTGCCAAAAATGCCAGTATAACTGACTGAATTTGAGCTACAATACAAGCCTTTGAGATCTACATCATGCTCTCTGGTGCCACCTGATCAATAAATTCAAAGGAAATATTTGCTCTCTTCAGGAATTAATGCTTGTGCTAGGCAAAGGCTCCAGCAGAAAAACCTTCACCTGGCTCCAGATCTGAGACATCTCAACACCACTGGATACTCTATGATGGAACTTTGTTCCCCTCCTCTCAGAAAATATCTTGGGCCCTGAATTGCATCAGCTCCACAGAAAAATGGCCATGACCTGTATGTGAGTTTCTTCCTCAGTCTGGACTTTGGCTTATGAGTTCTTTGTTCAAAAGCTGGCAATAATTCAAATAATTCAAATTAACAATAACTTAGGTTATCCTGGAATTTAAGCAACCTCATATTTTCATGTGTAAAATTTTCTAGAAAATAATAGCTCAGTCTGTGACTAGAATAAATGTCTCTTGCATAGCAGACTGCAATTGCTGTAATCACAAGTATGAGAGTTTCCCTTAGACCTGTTAAAGTAGGAAAAAAAAAGTGACAAAATAACCCAAATGAATTTTCTAAAATATCTTTCCACTCTTACAAAAATGCTTAGAAAATCCAGGCATTATTTCTTTTCACATAACCATATAAATGCACTAAAAATTTCATTTTGAGGAAACAAACACTTATCATTATTGAATTTAAAATTATTTTGCTCTTCTTATTTATTTTTTTTAAGTTTTTCAAGGAAGGTCCTCATTTTAGCTGGCTGTGCTTCATTCATGTTACTGAACCAAAAGAGGTGACAATGATGTGAATATTTCCTTAAGGAGTAACTGACAGAGATTTGATCTTTGCTCTGACCTTTGATCTGCTGGGTACATGTCAGAATGACTGAGGCTGAGCAGAGTGACCTGAGGAGGGCTGTCTGATGCTCCCTGCGACGTGAGCTCTCTGTGTGTGGAGGAAAGGGGCACAGAGTCCGATTATCATTAATGACTGCTCTGGGTTGGGTGGGGGGAGGGTGGCTGAGTGTCACTCTACTGCTCTTCATTAATGATTGATTCATTACTGCCATCATTATCCTGGAAAAGCAGTTTAAATCTATGGATAGCCCTGCCCTTGCATATCTCTCACCGGTGAGGAAGTAGACATAAAGAAAACATAGAGCAAAAGGTTAGGAAAATATGAGTACCAAAGAAAGACTCACATCCAGTTTAGAGCTGTTTCAACCTCAGTGTATGAAGATGAGGTGCAGGGTAAGCACTAACTCTGCCAGTCCTGCCTGGCCAGCCAGTGGCCCGGCTGCAGTGCTGTCAGGGCTGCACCTGAGAGCTCACTGCTCCACACGACTGTGTTTTTACCTAGCTGTTTAGAAAGGGTTTGACCTAAGCTTTATGACCACAAACTCCTAGATTGCTGGGAAGTTAACGAGGAGTAAGCAGCTTCACCTTGATACGTCTCTTCTTCCTGAGCAGCACTTTAAAACTTGGCCTCACTTGTATTTGCTGACCAGCAGTTGCTATTTAAGTTCACCGACTGGAGTTTAAGCCTCATCTTTGATTGACTGGGGAGGTGTAATTACACTGACAGCATGACACTGAGGCTGCGGAGGGTAGTATAAAATCTGAGAGGAGAAGGATGTGATGATACAGATTAGATTATGTGATGGTGTAGATTAGATATCTACAGAAATAGCTGAACATCCCGGGCCAAGTGAGTCAGATATCACCAGAGATGTCACTGTCACATAAATTAGATTATTTTAATTTATTGTTTCGAGTCAGTTTCTCTGGTCCTTGAAGTCCAGGATGAGACACGATGAGACAGAAGTTGCAGCTGTGACTGCTATCAAATGACCCTAGAAGTGGCTGATAGCACAGGGTGATAGCTCCTGGGAACTGGAGCTTTGTGTCTGTATTGCTTCCAGCAAATCTTGCCTTCCCTTGCTGAAGGAAAAAATGAGATTCTTTTGATGAAGGTGGCTGTGCTGAGCACAAAGTGTTGGGGACAGCACATAGGGCAATTAAAAGTGATTTTAAAATTCAATTATCCCAGATTTGTAGAGGGACACCTGTTGCTTACATGGATCAGCATCCAGCCCTACAGGAAAGGAGATGTGGAGCCTGCCCTAAGGTGTGTTTGCTCTATGTAAGCTATACAGCAGCCAGACCCAAAACCTGCAAGGTTTGAGCCCAAGTATTTAGTTAAGGATTAACCCCAGCCAAAAGAGGGGTCACCTGAGCACATGGAGTGACAGACCACTGCAGCCAGCCCAGGAGAAGGCTGTGACCTTGGTACAGGAGAGTCACCCTGCCAGGCAGAAATTAGTCCAAATTGAAATTAAAACCAACACTACAAGTAATTTTTTGAGAACAAGTTTCATGGTGAAGGAACAACAGCTGGATGACTTTTTTTCACTAACAATTGTTTTTCATTATTTTTTTAATGGGTTCACAGAAGCATTCAGTAGATGGGTTTTGCATCATAGTGGGAACTGCATTTTCTCTGTGAAACAAGAGGAACACATTTAAATCTCTTTGAATCAACTGTGGGTTTTGTCAATGTGTTTAATGAATGAAAAAGAAAATAATTTTAGTATTTCAAAATACAAATCATGATGCAGGAGCAGCATATGTGTTACCAAAAGAAGAAATTTACACTTCAGTCACCCCAAAATTCTTCACTGTTTCTTTTCTTTTTAAAATTTATATTTGCCTGCTATTGTTTATTCCCTTTATTTTCTATTGAAAGAATATACCATTTATATTGGTCAGGATATATGAATTTTATATCACAGCACTAAGATCTTTTATTTTTCAGCTAGCAATGCAATCGGAAGATATATAATGCCAAACATTTAATGAAAGCAAATAGAACAAACATGAATAGCAAGTCTTCTAATGAATAAATCTGAATAATAAAAATCCCTGTGGAGTGTAGAGGCAGATAGGTTAATTCTTGCACTTGAATTTTAATCCTTACTGAAAAAAAAATCAGATGAGTTTTCACATTTAACACTTGGTTATCCTTAAAACTGAGCGAAAAAGTATTTGTATTCTTCCTATCTCATCTATAGCTATATTTAATTAACAGAGTCAACAAAAGGATACTTATAATGTGATATCCATAGCATCTGATAGCTTGGAGCACCAGCAGTGCTGCTCTGATTGCTGGTAGAACTTCTGGAAAAATGCAACTGAGGAGCACCCATGGAGCTGGTTCTGAAAAGTCATCACAAAAGTATAAGACTGACCTCCCTTCTCCACCTCAGCTCTTAAAACCAGCGGTGAAAAGGGGATTAGGAGTTCTGGTATCTACCAATCATTCTTGTCTAATCCTTGGGCCATATTTTGTTCTTTTTTCTGTAGTTCTTAAAAGGAAAGACAATTGTTGGGGGTTGGATCTGTTTCTTTTGTGTTTGTGAAATTTTTTTCCTGGTGGTTTTGCTAGGTAACTAATTGCTGGGTACTTATGGGTACTTGACTAAAACAAAAAGGGGCAGCAGGTTTTTCCTGAGGAACAGCAGTGAACAGGACAGTTCAGTCTGAAGGGCACTGTTCGAAAGGACATTGGAGCACCAGAGGACCCTGCTTGTTTTCCAATGGATTTCTTCCCAGAGGAAGACTGGACTCCTCTCGTCACCACTGGACTTTCCTACAGGACTATCTCCACTTCACAGAATTACTCAAGGAGGATTTCATCTCGACTGCTGTTAACACTCTGACACCCAGGGTGTCAGATCACAACTTCAACTCTGTCAGGGTATTTTCTGGGGTTTTGTTGTTTTTGTTTTGCTTGTCTCTTAGTGCTATTACATTTGTATTTTTCTTTGTTTTATCTAATATTCCTAGTAAAGAACTGTTATTCCTATTCCCAAATCTTTGCCTGAGAGCCTCCAATTGCAAAATTATAATAATCTGAGGGAGGGGGTTTACATTCTCTATTCAAAGGGAGATTCCAGCTTTTTACTGGTAGGTACCTGTCTTTCAAACCAAGACAACAATGGAAAAAAAAATAAAGAAAAAGTTTTCAATGATTTAACCAGAAGTGAAAGTAAACCCTGACTTTTCTCTTCTAAATGCTAATTCTCAATTTAAGACATATTTCTTGTTACCATTACTTGTTCGTTTTAAAGTTTTATTTTGATCATGAAACCTTTTCAGAGAAAATAAAGGAAATCTAGGTCTTGGAAGCTCTCTAAGAAGCTATAAATTCTTTTGGTTGAAAATCATCAACCAGCTTATAGCATTGTATGGTAAATCAAGGTTCTATCAGCATGTCAGAGTGTATGTCCAAGACTGCAAGATTGGATGATCTACACCAACCCCAGCCTTAGAAAATTTGAAGTGTATCTTGGAAATTAAAGTGCAGAAAATGCTTACACAATCTAAACCATTTCTAGAATGTTATGTTTAACCTTGTTTAAAGGTGGCAATAGAAAGGTAATTAGGATTATTTATCAATGTAGACATTTTTCTTATTCCTTCAATCTGCCATATAAAATTTACTACTCCCTTTACAGAATTTAGAGTTGTAAATTTACTGCATGACCAACATTTTATTTAATAAAATCTCCTCAGTGCAAAAGGAGAATTTGTTCAATGAGCTATTTACAGACTTTTTTCTCCTTTTGCAAATTTGGATGTCAAAATCAGATGCTAATTTGTAGTGTCTGAGAACACACATGACTGAAGACTAAATTTTGGGTTGGGCTGCAGAAATCATCCTATATGTCAAACCAACCCCCAAAAGGAGTAAGATGTTAACACCTGTTGATTCAGAATTGCACTTACAAGAGTGAGATGTAAAAGCCAAAACCAGAAGTACCCTGAGGATGGATAGTTAACAGTATGTAGAAATAATCTAACCTCAGACACCCAAGAATGATAACAATACATATTCTGGAAACTCAGAATGTTGTCAGGTTTTGTTAACAGCATTCCATGGCATATAACAAAAAACTAATATCAATTGTCCCTATCAGAAAAAAAAAAATCTTCCATTTAAACAAAAATCAATATGAATAAGGCAAATGGCAAATATTCTGTACATGGAAACACACACAGATTTTTTTTTTTCTTTTAAGAAGCAAAGGAAGACATTTTGTTTATTTTTACTTTGTTTTCTAATGAGAATAATTTTTTAATAAAAATTGATTGCTTTCAAAATAGAAAGGACGACTCAAAAACTGTTTGAGGAGAAAGAACCATTTTGATAGGAAGTTTGAAATTTTACAGCACATGAATCATAGGAGATACATCATAACAGACACTGAACAGAAAAAAAAAAAACCACCTAGGTGTTGTCCTGCCTTATCAGTGAGTCAGGAATACCTTTTCACAGTGACACAAAAAGCAGACACTTTAGCTGGCACTGTCACATGTATCTTTGCATATCTCCAGGGCTATCCCGCTGGGTGTACAAGTGCTTTACTAGTTTGACATGGTCTGGCATGCTGCTAGGTGTCTGAATAGTATCAGATTTTCACATTACACCACATGAATTAAACTCAAAATAAGTTCATTATCGGCAATGTTGAATCAGAAATTTCTTAGGCAACTCTGTTCATGTTGACTACCTCCTTTAACAAGCAGTGTGGAAACAGGGTAGTTTTAGTATTAATGATGTGGAGCAGGCTTCTGAAATGGAGGAGAGGAAGAAAATAACAATTTTTTAAAAAAGATAAATCCTAAAGTAAGTGAAAGGGCAGGGAATGCCAGAGAGTCAAATGAGCAACATAATGACAGATGAAATACTGTATTGTCTATCTACAGATCCCAAGCACCTGCTTGAACAAATCAACTGGATTCTGCCTTCCTAATTTATGGTAAATGCTGTGGAATTAAATTCTGTACAGCACTGATGAAAAAAAACTGACAAAGTAACAAATAAGATGTTACAATGTAAAAGGATGGGACAAATTGTCTTTCTGAAAGTATTACTAATGGCAGTGGTGTGTTCTCAGCTACAATATGTGCTCAGTCCTGGACAATCTCTTTGAAAAAGAGAAAGAAGACGTGGAAATGGGTGATGAAAATTACTAAGAGCATGACACAATTTCTATGATGACAGATTGCCAAGACCGAGATTGTCTCGCTTGGGAAAGAAATGAATTTTAAAAGATATGACAAGACTACATAAGATACAGAATGCCATATGAAAAAATGCGCATATTTTTCTTTACAGTTTTTCCTAATTTTTTCCTAATACCAGAATAAACAAATCTGCAATGAAGTTGAAAGTCAACCAATATAAGCTTAAATGGGGTAAATTGCAGAATTTAGTCAGTGAACTCATTGCAACTGAGCTTTAAGGTTTAGGTCAATGTTGGCACCATTTCAGTACGTATGTAGGTAAGGAGAACAGACTCATTTCTGTGATGGTTTAGACATATCTCAGACTGCAGAGTGTGCCCAAATATCTTCGCCACCCCTTCTGCAGTAAATATAGCAATTTATAAAATCATTGTGTCTCTAGTCACAGACTAACATTCACTAATGAAGACAGACTTCTCACTGTGGACAAGGTTTTTTATAGTTGTCCACTATGAATATTCTTGCACTTTAGTTCCTTAAAGATTGCCTAAAATCTGTGTGCTTTGAGAAGCAGGATGTGGAACTGAAAGAACAATTTATCCCAACCAACTTCCATTCCTATCTTCCCATGTTCCTAAGATACACTTCACTGTACAACCTTACACAGCGTACTGATGTAAAAATGTGATTAGCTATAAAAGTGAATGCATTCACTCAGTTGTTAAAATGATAACATTAAATGAGAGGAATTATGAAGAGAAAAAAATGTTTCCCACTTTCAAGGAAAGTAGGAGAAAAAAGCCTCATAGTGTTACCAAATCATAACAAAAACATAAACATAACTAAGAAAAATCCGTGCCCAGCTCAGAAGAGACACTCTGTATAACCTTATATTCTTATTGAAAGATAAATGGATCATTTAAAGAATGTATCTGCCATTCATAAGGCTTCTAGAGAAATTTCTGGTTTACCATAACCTTTCAATGAGCAAATAAAAGTCTTAAGAGCCTGACATGCAGACCACTGAGCTCTGATAATCACCCTTCAGCAAGCAGTGGAAGCTTTTATGTGATTTATACTGTTGTGAGAAACTTTTGTCTTGTTCTGAAACAATGGAGGGGCTACCAGAACAGCATATGGAATGAAATGCAAAGCAAATGAAAATAAAGGAGATTAGTTTCTGAGACTGAAGCACACTAATTGAAAGAGAAAAGAAGATGTTAATATAAATGAAAAACAATTTAGAGTTTTAGTCTCATTCACATGCTGAGAAAACATTGAAGAAATTGATTTGGCCAATCTATTTTAAAAGGTGAAAACATAGAGTGACAATAAAACACAAAGTACACATTTCTTTCTGCAAACACACAGAGAATTGAGAAAAGTTACAGAGAAAAGCATGTAACCAGCAAATGACAACAAATTGAATTGCTTTAGAATCACATCATTCATGCAGAAACAAAGAAAATACTGGCATGTTCCAAACCTTATATTCAGCTCAATCCTATTAAAAAACCTTTGAAGGTAACTAGAAAGGAAGTTCAATGAGTTACTGAGTCATAAAAATTTTAGATAAGAAAGGAAACCTCTAAGGTTTCAAAAGGGACAATTTCATAACTAACACACTTCTTCACAAAGATAATAAAAACTTAGCAGAGGGGAGCAGAAGAAATAAAAGAGAAAGCATCAGTACTTTTAACATGCTAATTATTAATTTTAAATTACTCCAAAGACCTGTTCTTTTAAAAATATGTTCTTTTTGTGTAAGAGTTGCTTATTGTATTTTTTCAAAACTATTGAGAAGTTCACTCCAAAATAATGGGAATACGTACAGAATCCTTGTCTCCACAGTAGTAAATGAGTCTGTGTGTAGAAAAGAGTAGTCTAATGGACAAGCAAATCCTGCCATAGACATATCTAAATACATGACTTTGGGACTACCCAGAACATTGCCCTGGATAGAATAAGCACTCTTGTGAGAATGAAGTCAGAGGTGTCATTAAGGACTACTCTAGGACTGTATGAAGGGTTAGTATTTTCACTTGGCTGGACAAGATGACCATTTATAGTTCCTTCTAACACAAACTACTCTATAATTCGATAATCTTTTAGGAATTTGCTCTGGATTTCAAAGAGCAATGAACAATGAAGAGATTGCAGTCCCTAGCAATGAAATTTCTAGCTTAAAAAATGTCTTGAAGTACTTTGATCTCTGGAATGTGGAATATTACTTTGTGCTAAAAATTTCTTTTCTAAACATAAAACAGTACATGTATTACACCTCTAAAATTACTTTAATTTTAAGCTTAAGCTGTTGCTAAAGAGTTTGTTAGGTTTTATGTGCTCAGAAAAGCAACTTGGCCCTTTTATTTCAAACTAATAATAATTAAAATCTTTGACATATAAAAAAGATATTATACTTTCTCATTTATAAGAAATGTGCCTTTTGAAAAATGACTAGATGTCATTTTCTTTTATGCTTTTTGCAACTATTAAGCAACTAAAAAAAAAAAAAAAAAAAAAAAAAATTAGCATTTGCAGTGCTGGCTTGGCAACTTTTGGGAGATAAGTTTTAGGCACATCTTGGTCCACTTGCTTCCTTATGCCAAATTGCCTGGTTAATTCCCCTAGCTGAGTCTTGGCAGATCTGACAAAACATGACAGCAATATTTAAAAAAAACCCAAACAACCACAGCTTTCTCAAAATCCCTTTTAGATAAATGTAGCTCCACAAATACTATTGACCTGAAGCCAGTGCAAACACTGGTAGTGCAAAAGGAACTGATCAGAACATAATTTCCTTGTTCCAGAGCCAGAGCTTTTTCAATCTTGTTAGTAGGGTAAGGCCGTTGTTCAAGCACTGCTGCACCCTAATTGTGCATTAGATCTGGGAGTTTAAGGGGTATTCTGATATCTTGAGGGGTCATTATGTGCTGATGTGCTTTCTTTAAATAGAAAGCCCTTTACAACACAGATCATCTTTATGTAGGAACTTAGAGCACTGCTCTATACAGGTTACTAAACTCTTCCTCAGAGTTGTAAAAATTGAATTCTAGTTTTTATCCATACATGGTTAAGGGAGTTTCTCTCTGGCTTCTGCTTGTTAGTCTCCGTTTTCTTCCCTGGAGCATGAAATGAAGGGTTTTTTTGGGTTTTTTGGTGAAACTAGGTTCAGCAACAATGGTGCTTCTCATTACCATATCAGCAGGTACTTTTAGGCTTATAAACTTCTTGGGCATGATGCCATTTTTTAACAAAGAGTTAATTTATGCACTGTGTGAAAGCAAGTATTTCCTCTCAGCGCAGAGCCTTCAGAAAATGCAGAAAATTCCAGAGATGTTCTCCAGGTAGGGTAAAGAAAAACAAGCTGTTCAATCCTACTTGCAAAGTACCCATGTAATTAAACTCTTACCTAAAATGACTCTTTTCTAAAATTACTTATACAGAAATCTTTTTCTCAGCATTCCGTTTTCCTGCCCATGAACCTGTCATGCTATTATAGTCCAAAAGTGGACATAATATTCTACCTGAGTACAAAAGCACTATTATAACTGTGGTATTATTTTCTATTCCATTACCTTTATCCATGTTTCTCTCTTTGGCCCTGATTTTATTTTGGTGTGACTGACATTTTTTATCAAACACCTGTTCACTACGACAGCATGCTGGCTTTCCCCAGTTCTTGATTTCTTCTGGCTATGTGCTGTGTGAATGGTTTGTACCTAAAAGGGCAGTCCTCTGATCACCACTGCAAGTTAA
>WBNO01006520.1:39746-58112 GCA_013400575.1 Peucedramus taeniatus | reverse complement strand
GGGGGGGTCCAGAAACAGACTTTGTGAAGTGAATGAGTTCACTCCAGCCTTACCTGTTAGCCTTGGCTGAGGCATGACTGGGCCAGAAATATGCGTTTGGTAATTATTGTGTTTACTTTGAAGAAACAGGGAACCTATAACCCAGAGGCTTAATGAATGTGTTGGTTCTTAGCTGCTGGGAAGCTGAACAGCTTATACTGACCTTCCATATTCATTATTACTTTTCCTTTATAGTATTAAATGGACTCTTTCTCCATTCAGAGCTCCATAATGATAGTGGCTGACAGGTAATATAACATGTAGAGCAAACAATCCTGTCCTGTATCTAAACAGGCAACAATCAAAAGTAATTGAAGTAACAGGTGAATTGTTAAGAAAGTGCAAATCCTGACAAATGCATCTGTATTTATATCTCTACAAGCATATTTAATTCATTGCAGTTGTGCATCTAGCTGTGTTTTAAACATACTAACTCTACCAGCTGTAGACAGCAATTAATAGGCACTTCTGATTTAGACTCTGGGTATACATATATATTTACTTTTTTCCCCTTCTTTTTTTACTCCTACCTTTATTTTTTTTTACTCCAATAATTTAAAAACTTTTAAATAAAATATAAAAGCTCAAAAGTGATGCTTGTATTTCCTTTATCTTACTGTTCAAAGTAGGTAGCTGGCATTATTTCAAGCTTCCTTTCTCTTATGCTTTTCTCTGCATTTACTCCCAAGGCAAATGTCAGCTACATGGTTTGCTTATTTAGTGCCCTCTGTTCCAGATTCAGAAATATTAAGATTCTTTAGGTAGGACTTTAGTGAGATCTATATGCCTAAATTCAAAGCTTCAACCTTCAGAATCATCAAAAAATGTATCAGCTTAGGGTCTGCTCTGATAGGCAGTGGTGTGTTGATCTTGGCTGGATGCCATGTGCCCACTCTCCTCCTCAGGGGGACAGGGGAGAGGAAAAATAACAAAATATTTTAGCTCATGTTTTGAGAGAAGGACAGTGAGAGATCACTCACCAACCACCATCATGGGCAAAACAGACTTGACTTGGGGGACTCAGATTAATTTGTTAGCAAACACATCAGAGTAGGGCAATGAGAAATAAAACCAAACCATAAAAACATCTTCCCCCAACCCCTCCCTTCTTCCTGGGCTCAATTTAATTTCTGAGTTCCCTGCCTCCTCTCTGCTCAGCAGTGGAATGGTGATGGGGATTGTGGTTACTTCACCCCACGCTCTTTGAGCAACTCTCTCCTCAGGCAGAGGACTCCTCACACTCTTCCCCTGCTCCAGCGCTGGGTCCCTGTCACAGTAGTCATTATGTGATCATGTGATCATTATCCATGATTTTTACCAATGTGCATCCTTCCCATGAAGCACAGTTCTCCACAAACTGCTCAAGGATGTGTCCCTTAAATGGTGTGCAGTCTTTCAGAAACAGGCTGCTCCAGTGTGATTTCCCCATCAGAGTCACAAGTCCTGCCAGAACTCCTGCTCCACCATGGGCTCTACTCTCCAGAGGTCCATAGGTCCAGCCAGGAGCCTGCTCCAGCACAGGCTTCCCACAGGGTCACGGCCTTCTGTGGGCATCCACATGTTCCAGTGCAGGGTCCTCCATGGGCTGCCAGTGGATATCTGTTCTACAGTGGACCTGCAGAGGGACAGTCTGCCTCACCCTGGGCTGCAGGGGAATCTCTGCTCCAGTGCCTGAAGCATCTCTTCCCCCTCCCTTTTCACTGACCTCAGTGTCTGCACGACCATTTCTCTTGTATATTGTCATCCACATGTTCTCTGGCTCCTATTGTGCAGGGGTTTTTATCTCCATTCTTAACTCTGCTATCCCAGAGGTGCTACCGGTGCTGACGATGAGCTGAGCCTTGGCTCAGTAGGTCCATCTTGAGCTGGCTGTCATTGGCTCTGCTGGACACAGGGGAAGCTTTTAGCAGCTTCTTGGAGCAAACACCCATGTAGGCTGCTGCTACACAAACCCAGTACGCAGACAGACACAGCTCTGTGCATCACCAGTCCCTGGAGGAGGTGGCAGCGTCACCACTTTGGGCTGTGAATTTGCGATTTGAGGATTTCTCTCAAGATTTCAGAGATGCTTTAAATACATGTTCCATTTCCTAGGAAAGTGGCCAAGCAAAAAAGCTAATTACAAGAGAAAGGCAGATGGAAGAGGGGGTGTGTATGAAAATTTTCATTTCCTTCTAAGGAAAAAAACCTACATTTGGATAGTGGTGAATGGAAAAAAGCTGGCAAAGTATATGAGATAGAAGAGCAGACCCTAAACATGTGTTTAGCAGTGATTTCAGGACAAAGTGATAAAATTTAAAGCTGTGCTTGAAAAGGGGGAGCAATATTTTTGAAATTGACTGAAATATAGCCCAAACTCTGCTTCCTGAAAATGGACTTTGTGTGCATTTCACATGAAACTGTAAGTGGATAAAAGAAAGTATGATTACAGAACCAATCCCTGCAATTTCTGGACACCACTCATTTTGCTCTCTGTTCTCCTTATGGTGAACTTTTTAGGAAACATGGGACAGAGCCAACAAGAGGGAGATAAGCAAACCCTTTGTGAATGGAGTATGGCCTATGAAGTGCCGGCAGTCTCCCAGGGAGCATTTAGATCCCTTTCTTTGTCTGGTTTTCAATCATAAGACTGATCTTCTCTTTCAGTTTTGAAAGAATAGGGCTAAGAACTAGATTTAGTGACAAGGACAGACATGCATGGATGATCAGAGTTGCATCAGATAGTTTTTAAATTCCTGCTTTCCTTTTTCTTCCTCCTCCCACCTTTGCCCTCTGCCTTCAGGTTACCCATGCAGATGCTGGAGACACAGACCCCAGTGCAACGCAATGGAAGATGCAGGTGTGTCACACTAAAAATCTTTAAATTCCAAGATTAGCAAGCAACCACCTAGAATTAGGAAACAAAGTAAAAAATATTCATGGAAAGCAGACTTCATAGCCTCCTTTTCCTCTCTTATCCCTAGACTTTGGACATCTACCTCAAGGTGTCATGCAGGTGCGTCTATGTATCTGAAAGACTGGAACACTTCATTTATAGAACTGAGCATAGAAAAAAAAAAAAATGTTCTCTCAGCCAGTGGGAGACCTGGGTTAAATTTCCCCAACCAATACAAGAGATTAAGCTCCATGCTTGCTGTGCTCTATAAGCCTGCTTTAATCATAAGGCTACAGTCATCTAACTCAATCTGTTGTTTAAATGTTTGTCTTTTTGTTTCTCACTACCCAAATTCATTTCAATTGTTAATTAATTTAAATGTTTTCTCTATGTTGAGCCTATTTTCCTCCTGACAGCGGCTGATAAACAGCACCCCTGACTTTATATCAACTCACAAGATTCTCATCCTATTTCCCCTTCCTGTGCTCCTGAGGAGGGGGAGTCAGTGAGCAGCTGGGTAGGCCAAGATTAGGCCAGCAAACATAGTCAGTGACACATGGCAGATGGAAATCCTCAGCTCTGGGCTCCCCAGAACAAAGGAGAGAAGGAGTTACTAGAGAGAGTCCAGCAAAAGGCCACTAAAATGTTTAAGGGACTGGATCATCCTTCCAATGACAAAAAGCTCCAACCAGGAGAAGAGAAAGCTCAGAGGGATCATTATTTGAAGGGAAAGTGTAAAGAAGACAGAACCAGGCTATTTCGAGTTGTGCCCTCCATAGGAAAAGAGGCGATGGGCACACACTGAAACACAGGAGGTTCCCCTTGAATATCAGGACAGACTTTTTCATAGTGAGGATGATGATGTCCTGGCACAGGCTGCCCAGGGAGGTTGTGCAGTCTCCATCCTTGGAGTCAGATATTAAAAAGTTATCTGGGCATGGTCCCAGGCATATGGCTCTAGATGGCCCTGCCTGAGATGAGAGGGATTTGGATAAAATGGCCTCCAGATGCACCTTCCAGCCCCAACCATTCTGTGATTCTGTGTAAATGCTGAAAGGTGAAAAAGACAACTTCATCTTTTCTAAAATAGAAAGGTGACAGGAAATCCTCATGGTAAGTTATTATAGAAATTAAACAGAAATGCATCATTTTAGAAGAGAAATGTTAAACTACAACTAGATTGAAATGTCTGTAGTCTGTCTTGATTAACATAGGAGAAGTTATAAACACAATGATTTTGTATAAACTTATTTAATATGATGAAAAAAGTGTGAAGGGACAAAAATGGTCATTCTCATATTCTTAGGGGGTTCACTCTCACATTCTTCAATTTTGCCAGAAGTGGTGTTATCTGCCATTTTGCATAAACTTTTAGTTTATCATCTACAACTATGATTTTCAGCATAATTTATGTGACCTACAGATAAGACATCTTTGTCACCATTACAGAACATGCTTTTACTTTTATATAGTCTTCATAATTTTATGTAACATGAATATTAAACTAATGGAACTATAATTTCTTTGCTTATATAGTGTACCCATTGTCATACATCAAAGTATTAATACATACATTATTACTAGATGTCACGTCTCTCCATAAAAGTTTTTTTCTTTCAACATATTTTTTGTGTTTTCACTAAAGTAGAAAACGAAATACATTCCTGTTGCCACTGTCATTTTCTCTTGCACTCCAATCTCACTGTAACTCTGTTACTTTTTTGATTCCTAGGCTTTCTGCTTTCTATTTCCTGATTTCATACAATTACATAAATCATGTATTCACTTAAAAACGCTGCTGATTGAAATCACATTGCTCATGTTTATTGAATTCATTTTGAAAACATAACTTCTCTAAGCTTGCACACGAATATTGCACAGTAGACCTGCTCTCCTCCTTTTCATTGCATCAATCTTCTCACCTATATTCTTGTCATCAGTGTACTGTAGCTTTTACTTGTATTTTTAAGTCATGTACTCTTTATTTTCTCTTTTTTGTTGGGTTGTTTTTTTTGGGTTTTGTTTTGTTTTGTTTCTTTTCCCACAGTTAGACACCTAATAAAATACTAACATTTTCAATTATGTCATTTCAGATGTCTATTTTGCTCTGGAATATTTTTGCAAGTCTATGCAGGTGCTGATGTTGCCTCATAACTAGTTACTGCTTAGACCCTTAGCTGAAAACTAAAAGCAAGTGGGCAAATTAGCTGCAAAATATTTATCAGATGAGTGAGTTCTAATTCCTTGGCAAGCTAAGATCAAGCTTAGAAACCTTGGTGTAGGATGCTTAGAAGAAGAAGTTATGGAATAAATGTAAGATGATATGATTGATATGATATTATATAATCTACAAGGACTACTATAAATTATATAGTCTTCCTAATAGTAAGTATTTCTTGTTACTTGTGCAGGTATCAAATTGACACCAGTCAAAAACCCTCTTACTGAACAATCTAAAACAGCATCTAAAATACAGTTGGCCTTAATACAACAGAGAAGTTAGTCTTGGTTTGTCTTAGTTTAAGGGTGGTGAACCTTCAATTGCATTTTATTTTCCAAAATATTTGACATCCTAATGATTTAATTTCAATGATCTTCACTGTAGCACAGTGAATCCTCAACCTTGACCCTAACTACAGTCAGATTTTATGGCTTTCGTGCTTTAACTGGTAGGAATCGGTTCATAACCCACATTTTCTAAGCATGTGAAGTTTTTTTTCTTTCTTTGATATTTTCTGTTCTCATTTACAAAGCCTGGGAAACCACACAGACATAAAAAAACAAGAATCTTCACCGTGAATTTAATTTTCACACTCTTGAGGAATTTGTCATTTTGCTTATAAGACATGTAAGTCTAACCTGTCCTGAGCAAGTGTGGCTTGCTCAGGACAGGTTAGACATGTAAGTCTAACCTGTCCTGAGCAAGTGTGGCAAGTGTGGCTAAGGGCCAGGTATTATTTGATACCACCTCTCCTCAGTTCCAGGAGTAAGGGGGGAGTAAGGACAAGAAAGCACCATGCAGGAGAGCCAGTCAGTATTTGGCTTTCCATAAAATGTTTCTTTCCCTTATATACTTTGTTATTAATATTTTTGCTGTTGCTGTTCATTTTCTTGTCTCATTGCTGTTTCCAATAAATTGTTTTTATCTCAGCCCATGATTCTCACCTTTTGTGCCTCCAATTCTCAACTCCATCCTCTCAGAGCGGGAAGGGCAGGAAGGGGAGAGTCTCAGTGGAGGTATTGAACTGGGGAGTACCATTCCTGAACCATGTTGGCAATAAAAATAGTCTGACACAAATTAATTATTCTTAACAAGATTAAGAGCATTAAGGCTTTATGACTTTATGTTCTGAGCCATACAACTTTATCTTCTGTAGTATCCAATATTAAGCACCCAAAATTAGAGAAATCTCGGTTTTCCCCTGGCCAGGGATGTCCCCGAGAGTCCTTTTTCACAGCCAGATGGTCCAAGAAAGAGTCAGAGCTGCTTTGCTTTCGTTCTCAAGGTTGTTTATTATTTCTTATCTATAACATGTTCTCCCTGGCCAGCCGAGATGCATTCAGCAGGTCAGTCCAAGGCACACTGCCCACCCCTGGGTCTGTGTTGTCTTTTTATAGTATAAACTATGTAGACATTATTTACCATTATTCCCCAATACCTATCACCTATGTTAGACAGTGATTTTCTACTCTAAACCAATCCCCAAGTGCCAACATCACCAAGAAGATGGAGACGATGAAGAAGAAGGAAGGAGGGCAGTACACGCCCTGATTCCTCCATCTTGACCCCCCTGTACACTTCTCATATGAATCTTAACATTCTATTTCTCTACTCAGTAATAAGCTACTCATTTTATTCTACTTTCCCTGGTTTGTAACTCCTCACCTAAAGTTGGTAACTGTTTCCATGGCTGGAGATTGAGGGCAGAGGGGTCTTGGGCTCTGTGCCGAGTTCTCTGAGCGCCCTTCCCAGGTCTCAGCCCATCCAAAGCAGCAAGAGGGATTTCCTGGTTTCCCACAGAGAAATATCATATATTTTCTACATCAGGTATTTCTGTTGTGTAGATTTATCACTGACTACTGCAGAATATCTTTAATATTGCTTGGCTATTGGACTTGAGATTTGGAGTGAGAGGATAGAAAGGAAATAATAAAATTTTCTCAGTGTAAAAGAATAGGGAGTAACTGTTAAACTAAACTGAACTAGTAACCTTAAACTTATCTAAAACATAAGCAAGCCTTGTATAAACCTTGAGAAGACTTAAAATAGTATTCTTCCAGGTCCACAATACATTAATAGTCTGAGAAGTAATACTTATTATACCTTGAAAGCAGTTTTCTAACGTATGCTGAACTACTTTATGAAGCAGCAAATGCCAGTGGATGTTCAGGATTTGAAGCATAAGTGCCATTTGCATGTAAGTGACTCTCAGGGTCAGACAGCTACACCACTGGTCCTGCACATAAATGGCATTTTCTATGAATGTAGTAGTTAGGCATTTGAAACCCTATTTGTCATCTTGCTTCAGGCTTGTTGTTAATCTGTTAATTAAACTTATTTAAAATAAATTAGGAAAATACATTTTCTGCTGCACAGATCTTTTAACAAAAATGAAGGATGAGTCACATTCTAGTTGGAAATTTAATCCATATCTTCTTTATGATCCATTATAGAAAAATGTTGGTCCTCATTTAGTTGGAACTATAACTAGTCAGTGTTATACTTGCTGGAAGGAAGAGATATTTTCCATTTGAATAGATGGTGAAAATAGAGGACACACAGGAGTGTACAGAATGTTTCCTTAGGCTATCACTTCAGATCTGTTTATTGCTTGATATAGTTTTTACATAGATTAATTAATTCAGCAACAACCTGGGAACATAGAGACCCTCAGGGATGGATAAGATCAGTAACACCCCCAAGATGGTATAAAATGTGATTCACTTTGTGTTGCAGTGAGAGCCTGGACCTGGAGTGCTGGCACTGGAGTCCAACCTGAGCCACCTCAGGCTCAGGCTGGACTGAGAGATGATCCACATCCAATCCTCTCCCATCAGGTGCCATTGGCTTTGTGAGGATTAACCTGTTAATTTTGGCATGAATAAATGACAAATAATAACAGATATGGAATATCAACTTTTTTTTCTTTTCCTTTCACTTTCCCTGGGAAATGCCTTCTCTAGGAAATTGAAACATAAACAAGACCACAGGTCATGGTGAACTGTCGATGGCATTGATGACCTGTTTCTTTTATCTGAGACTGCAAAGTCTCCATATTTTAAATACAAAGATGAAGAACCATCAAATGTCTCCTGACTGGCGTCCTACTGGCCTGTCTCCAGCTCTGAACTGATGCTTCCCTTGATGTGCCTGGGCTCCCCTAGAGCTTAGGCTGTCCTTTAACAACCACACAGTTAAAGCACAGGGATTGTCCATATCACAGGAGCTTTTGGAACTTCAGATTGACAGCTAGCTAGCGAGAGTCTGCTGCCCCTGACTGCATCCAGGGCATTGGCTCCTACAGAGGAGGATGTGAAGCAGGATCAGGTCTGAAGCATAATTAACTCCCCATCTAGATCCACAAGAGCTTGTTCTTCTTAACAAGGTTTCCACAGGGTTTGATTTCATCACTGTTGCCCTTCTGAAGGACCTTTCAGAGTTATTAATTAATTGTCTTCCCTGACACTTTACAAAATCATTTATGTCAAGTTTAAAATGAAGATCCTTGCTTTTAATAACATCTCTGTCACTCTGTCAGGAAAGTCTGCATCTCAGGTAATTCTCTGACAGAGGCTTTCATGCAATACTGTTATTCAAAATTACCAGAAAAAAAAAAAAAACCACAAAAAAACAAAAACCCCAACTGTATTTTATCTAATAGCAAAATTCAACAGCTTATGGTTGAAAGTTGACATCAATGAGATTAAAGTTGAAACAATGGGAAAAATTTTGATTGTCAGAATAATTAGTCATTCAAATATGTTATCAAACAAATTCTGATTTTTTTTCTGCATTTGTATTTATTTTTTGTCTTCCACATTTATACGTATTAATTTTTCTCTCTCATGTTTGATTGCTGTCTTTATCGTAGCCTATGACATCAAAGGCTTATTTGGTTTATTACATAAACCAAAATTTACCAAAACATTTAATGATCTGCAATCCTCTAATTTTTCTGGTGCTATTATTTTTAAAACTATCAGTGTTGTTTGTACAAGTTAATGTTGATAAGTTCCAGAAAATAGCTATTTTTGGTAGCTTATAAATTCCAATACAGTGGCTTCCTTGTACAGCTGATGAAAAATGGTGTGGGCCAAGACTCCTTGTTCATGCCTAAGATGATCCTTCAGTGCATCTGACTTGAATTATCATTGTAGCTTGGCAGAGAGTCTAGACAGTCTGTAACCTGACTGCTGCTCTTTCCATGAGCATTAAATAAAGGGTTAAAGCAGGAGAGGGATGACTATATCAGCTTCTGTGTTTTGCCTGGTGGGAGGTGGAAGAGGAAATCCTACAGAGGAAACACTGTTGCTGCTATTCACTTAATATATTTCATGCTAAATAATAGAGTCTTTGGCCTCTGCTTTCATAGCAGGCACACACCCTTCCCCATTTTCACACCTAATTTGTGGAAAATGTCAGGGCTCCCTCCTGAGATTCAGCCCAGCAATTCACTCAAGTGACTCACAAGCATTTGGATCTTCAGGCATTTGTCCACTGTGCCTTGACGGTTTCTGGGTTTCTTGATTTCACAAGAGATTAAGTCTAGAATGGCAAAAGTAGTGCAAAGGGGCTGTGCTGTGAAGCAATGATCTTGATAACCCTAGCAAGACCACTCATGCTTTATTTGAGGCTGAGTGGTATATGAGAGCATTTGAAATAAAATAGCACAGAAGAAAACTCCTAAAAAATCTTCCTCATGGCTTCTTGAAGTTTCTAGGCAGGGGAAGGGAACTAAAGAGTCTGGTCTTGGCATCCATCCTTTGACACCAGCAACCCATTTTGAAGTGGGTACTGTCAGACAGCTTGTCTTCTCTTTCCCAGAGATGAGGTGAATAGAGGTCATTGCCTACCCTGATGACCCATAGTGACTGTGGACTGCCCTAGATGGTGTCTGTATCCCTCTGTGCTCTCAGACTGTAAGCTTTGTAATGACCAGTGTCCTCTTTTGTTCTGCTGTTCTGTGGCTATGGACACTGAGCAAGCACAATTGTTTTCCATGACTTGGGCTGGTACAAACTACACAGAACCTCAGAAATGCCTCAGAAAACAGCAATAAATGGTCACAGCAGAATGCAGAGTAAGCACAGCCAGGACAAAAGTTTTCATGTGAAGCACAGACAGAACTTCAAGAATCCAGGTTCTCAGCTGGATAAGAAAACACATTTTCAATACAAGTTCATAAACCCAGAGCTTCGTCCAATAGGTGTAATGCCAACTTATTCAGTCATTAGATTAATTACTGTTATCTACTCCATGTGATTTAATATTTTGTGCTATGACCATGTCAAGAGGGCCCCAACAGATCTGAAGACCCACAGACCTAAGTCCTGCAAGTAAATTATCTCTCAACTTGTGTTTGCTCCCAAAAGAAGGGATTATGAAAACAGTGCTCATGAAACACAGTGCCTTGCACAGAATCACATGCAAGGATGGACCAGAGTCAGAAATTGGACCTAAATGTAGTATTGTCTTACCTGGAAGGGCCAAGCCTGCTCTGTGTCCCAGCCCAACAAATGCCATCCCTCAGCTTCTTATGAGTTAAATTCCTCCAGCTAACATAAAGCACTTGATACTGTTTTAGAAGCTCAGTTTCCCAGTGGTTCTCCCATGTCATCTTAAATCATACTGGGATGAGCAAGGTGAATTTTTATATGCCTACCTGAAAGTGAACACATCAGGAATAACTGAATGAAATGTCCCAAGAGGAACAGGCCTGAAAAGTCTATTTTCTTGCCCAGTTATTCTATTTGTAGTGACAATTTGCATTTCCCTGGAATGCATCCAGGTGACAAGGAATGCAGCTGACTTTATGACACCTGACAGAAAAACATCATGAAAAATAACTCATTTAAAAGCCTTTGGCCTTTATCTGTTCTTTTCATTTACCTTTTTTTTTTTTTTTTTTTTTTTTGCATGAGATTGCCTCCCTTTGAGGCTTAGCCAGTGCCTAAAGGGACAGCAAACCACAGGGCTCTAGGGAGTGCAGGGAACAAAGGGAGGAAAAATAAGGAGGTGCTCTTTGAGAGAAAAGCCAAGAGCACCTGGACAAACTATACATTAAAAACTTCTTTTTTTCTGGGTATAAAGCCTGTAAGTATGTAAAGATTTGACTGTTCCTGTGAGCTCCCCAACCTTTCTCTGAGCTATCCACTTGCTTCCAACGCTATTTAGATGGAAAATCTTAATTTTTCTCACTTTTCCTCTTAGTAGCTCCTCCCCCCAGGAAGGCTAATCCCACTTTTTTTGGGCTGCATGGGTAGTCTAAACTGTGGAACTGACACCCAGGCTGCCAGTCTGTACCTCCCCTATATACATATACATATATGTACGTATATATACATACCTAATGGCTCCTTATTCCAGCCAGTCTAGATATAATGCTCACCCTGCCTTTCCTGGCCTTGGGCACAACTTCTGTTCACCCTCCCCAGAAACATCCTCTAAATTTCGTTTCCTGTTTGTTTTCTCCATGTTGCTTGTAGAGAACACAGCAATACCGCAGTCAGTGCAACTGCTGGGGCATGGAAACATACCACAGGATAGGAAAACACTCTTCTAAAACCTGTGGCAGCCCCTGCAGTGATTTCTGTCAAGTTTTTTCTTCTATCTGCCTATTTCTTCTTCCTTCCCTGTCTTGCTTTGCATATTCAGGAAAGGGGCAAGTGTCCTGTAGAGCACTACAGTGGCCAAGCTCTCCCAAGGCTCCTCCACATTGTAGCAGGTGATTTGTGCTGAAAGGACAAGGATTTACTCTGGAGAAGAAAGGATGCCAAGGGAAACTGCATAACACAACATTATAGCTGAAGTCACGGAAATCTATCAAGCATGAGAAAGCAGGTCTTCCTGTGAAGCTGAGATGTTACCTGATTTGAATTTCTTATGCTCCTTCAGAAAAGTTATTTCCAAAAAGTTGAATCCCCTAAAATATAATTCTCAAACTATTTGTATAGGGCATGCTTCATCAAACAGAGCTCACATGTTAAGTAGAGGGACTTTTAATAGAAATAAAACACAGATGTTTCTTCTGCTCCATGTTTTGATTTTGGGGATGGCTTATTCATAAAAAACAATCAGTTTTGTCACTGGCCATCATTTGCCTTTAATGCTAAAATGTATATTGGGATAATTGGAATTCAGTGATGACTCAAGACTTCTCAGAAATGTAGTCGAGTTTTTAATCTCCGTCAAATGAAGCTTCTTGTTTGGACTGTGACTGGGAAAACCCTGCCTTAGGAAGAAGAGAGTCAGGAAGGAAGGAGAGAGCTGGGATAATTTTTGCAATGGCTTGTCTCTAGATTGTGGTGCCACTTATTACAAAATGAGAGCTTGAAACTCTGAAACTTTCTTCCTAATGGAGAGTGACTTTATGGTTTGTATTCCTGAAAATAAATTTGGTTATATTTCCTTTCATCTGTGTGCTCCAAATGACTGACTATAATTTGAAAGTGTCAGAGCTCACCAGAGAAATAAAATTGTGGAGGGATTTTAGGGTTGGGACAGTCCAGCTGAATCTGCAAGGCAATCCAGGAGCTACAGGCACTGAGGTGACAGACTCTGATGGAGCTGCCAGATCCTTAAGGGGACATATGGAGTTGTGCCAAGGAGCACGCCAGGCTTTACTGAGGTCCCTGGCTCAGCCTCCTGCTACAGGAGGGGTGTAGCACAGGGGACCAGATGTGAGCTGAGGGAAGTCAGAATGGACTTGGCTGCAGCCAGACAGTCCTGCAGCAGCAGGCACCATCCCACATGCCCCTTCTTTGCCTTTGGCTCTGGCAGCAGCAGCCAGACCTTGGCTTCCAGTGCTCTGGCAGGAGTTATGCGTATCCTTATGCCCATGGCAGTCTGTTGCTCCAAACAACTGCCAATCTCTGTGATACACATATATATACATTCATGTGCGTGTGTGTGTCTCTGTGTGTCCATTAGTGTTGTTTAAAATATAAAAATAAATAAAACTAACCATGAATGAACCAACAAAAGTTCAATCAGTGAAGAGTTCTAGCAAGGTTTTCCACATCTATGCTGCCATGTAATTCTTAGATCATCTACACATGGTTGAATTTGCCCTTTAACTATTTACAAAACAGCACAAAATTTAAAGCAGTTCTTTTACTTTTTCTGGGTATCAGCAGTTACACATGCAAAAGTCCTGATGACTTTAGTGCCTACAGTTTTTCCTTTTCTGGTTAATAATGAAGGTTAGACATGGAAATAAACTTCAAACATGCTAAAGCAAAATTACCCCTGCTCAGCACATATACCTGATACTTTTCAACTCTGCTCATCCTAAAAAATTATTCTGCATAGTCTGATTCATCATCTCCACAATCTCTTGGTTTTCCTGGGAAATTATTTGAAACAGAAGGCTTACCAAAGTGCAAAACACTTGTGCTAACAGTTTGTGTTTGTAGTAGAAGCTGTTATGGTATTTCTCCTAACCCTGTGTCTAAAAAAAAAATTCAACCATAAATAAAACCTAAAATCCAACAATTAAGCATTCCAGAGACTAAGAAATTACTAGAGAGAAACCCATAGGTCAGTGTGTTAGCTATAATGGCATGTTAGTCTTAACTAATCGTTAATAAATGTCAACTAGAATGAAGGTACCAGAGGAAAAAAAAGGAACAGAAATTACTTATTGGAAAACATGATCCCAACCAGCCAAGAATGAATGGCTGGATTGGCACAGAAAGCTCTACAGAGAAAAACAGTGGAATACTTAGGCAAGAGTTAACAGGGATGCTAAGGGATGCACAGTGCAAAAAAACAAATTATCCTTGAAAAATAGGTAATCTTAAACAATTCTGTGAAATTTTTTGTTGCTTTCATCTGCCATTCACCTGTTTATAGTAAAGTCTTAGAGATTTCATTTTCTACTGAAGGGAAATTGAAGTTAGTCTTAATATTGTACTTATTCCACAGAGAATATTGATTGTTGTACTAGATAATGTCTCTTTAATCAATGTGCTGTGTATTTGGCTGGCTCAGGAAATAATCCATTTCCTATTGTTTTGGTGGCTCTTCTTGAAATGACATCTGCTAGAAGTTTCTCTCTGCAATTTTGTTTCTATTGTGAGTTCTGACACTTTCACACTGCAGTCAATCATTTGGAGCACACAGATGGAGGAACTTAATCAATCTGATTTCAAATAATATTGACCATATTGTGGAACCCATGAGGTGATAAAAAAATTCCAGGATTTCAGTATTTTGTTGAAGACCATAATTTAGTGGCCAACCATCCATATAATCACAGGGTCATTGAGTCTTAGAAAAGTTTAGACCAAAAAGAGAGGTTAAAAATTTTTGTATTCACTGAAACGTTTAGCATCAAAGATACCTTGTCTGGACTGTCAGACATCCTGCCATATCTAGATTTCTGTGATAATGAGGAAACATCAATTTCAAGAGAGGAAAAATCACCATTTTTTCAGCCCTGTTTGCTTTGCTTTACAAACATAAATTTGAGACCACCTCAAGTACAGACCTTCTTTGCATCCATGGCCCCCAGAAGCATATGCAAGCAAAGTGCCTGGCCACCTTTTTATACACCAAAGTGTAAAAGCAGATTCTTTAATACCTGCATCACAGATACCCTGGCTATTGCTATGCCTGCCAAGGTGGATTGTCCATCCCAGACACCACAGTCTTGCTGCATCAGAGTCACAGGGCTCCCTGTCACATACAGGGCTGACACTGTGGGAAGACAGTGTGTGATTGTAGACAACTGGACTGGTCTACTGAGGTAGCTCACATGAACCCAGGGTAGGAAATGCCTGAAGGTTCAGCCTGTCAATAGATAATTTCATAAAAGAAGAAATGTAGCTTAAACAGCAGACTCTGAGATGAGGAATGTTGGAGTGTGTGAAGAGTAACATAGTACACTGTTACTTGTCATACAGACTTACTGCCTAGCAAAGAGTCCTCTGCTACATTTAAAACCTCATTTTCCTGCTCAGAAAAAATTTTACCCTCCCCTTTCCTCCAATTTTGGTGCATTTTTCAGTTTCATTTGCATTCAAATTTTCCTAGTTAAGTAGGGGGGAAGATGCATCACGATACCTATCTTTCATGCAGGTTCTTCTTGAAGCAGTTCATGATTATGCAAAAGTGCTTGCAGAAAAAAAACATCTCAGAAACTGAGAGCTAGGTTTGGAGCATTCTGCCTCCCCGTGCTTGATATTCCTTATCTAAAAGCTCAGTGGGTTATCTGCTCCAAAAACCAGTTTATATCTATATCCAGTCAACTGCTGCATGCATCATCTGCAACTCCAGAGAAGATCTTTGTAACTGGGCACTCAGATCATGGAGGCTGCCTTCTGCTCAGAGCCCTATTCTTCCTGGAGTCACAATTTTTGAATGTGTTTGGACCTGATTTTTTTATAACCAACATCTCACTGCTGTTATAAAAGCAACTGTTTAAGGATCTCACCAGTGTTTACCAGTATTTTGGATATGCTCATAATTCTCCTGTCATTCATTTATAATCTAAAACTGTAATTCTGTATTTATTACTTGCCCATTTCATATTGTCTTCTAAATATCTGATAAAGAGAGCCATCAATCGGAAATTTCAAGGACAGGTCTCCTAAGTATACAATCAACATGATCCTTATTTCTTTTTGTATCTAGAAACTGGGCTTGCCTTTTAGAATCCTTTACATTATTATAGTGCTTATTTATCCATATGAAAAATGAGGATAAAACTTACCAATAAATTGTGAAATTAGGTTATACTTAGCAGTGGGTCACTATATCAAACAGGGCACAGCTCACAGAAATATTTCATTGCAAACTAGTTAGTTCTCCATGTTACTGCTCCAAGTTAGCAGTTTAGAAAAGCAGTTAATCTTATCCAGATGTGCATAGAATGGATGCACTCTGCTTTTATTTCACTAGATCAGCCAAAAACTTGGTAGTTTTCCAGACAGGGTCCAAATCTGGAAACATTTGCACAGATATTTCAATGATGACCGTATAATACTACCTTGCAACCCAGTGCAGAACTAGCCCAAATCTATTTGAGTGGGGACGGTCTTCACCTAAAGCACTGGCAGGCTTGGATACCTACCAAGAGCTTCTCTCAGCTGAACTGTTGAAGTATTCACTACTTTTAGAAGCAAAAAGAAATTGTGTTGGGAAAATGGATGAAAAGAAAGGATTCCAGGAAGCTGCCTGTTTTGTGTGCCTGTGGCTCTTGCAATGATGTCTGTCCAGAACCTCAGCATTGACAAGATGAGAGAAAGGCTAGCCCAGCCTTAGACAGCTGTATTTTGAGTGTACTGTCAAAATGTTAAGCTGGGAAGATCAAGTCTCCTAGTCAGCTGATTTTTAAAACACTAAGTGTAAAAGTATTACCCTCTGCTACCTCCTTTCTGAATAAAATATTCCTACACATTTTTTAAATGAAAATGGAGAATTACCTCCCGTCAGGAGAATGGTCTGAAATCCAGTGGGACAGACATGACTCTGACTCGAGTATTCAGTTCCAGAAAAGAAAAATAAATTTAAATAATACTTGAATTTAGTACTATGAGTTAAATAGCTCTATTGCTAGGCAGCTTAAAGTCTTTTTCATCTGCCCTCTTAAGGGATCCAGTTCCTTCCATGTGCATATAGGATTTATGATTTGAAAGCTTGGATTCAAGTCCAAGGACAAGATCCAGAGAAACCTGTACTCTCTCTTTTCAGATACATTTATTTATCTACTGACTCTTTGAAATTTCTCTGGGATCTTTGCTTTTGTTGAGATCACTTCCCATCCTTCCTCATGTTTGTTACTGAAGGTCTGTACCCTGACTGTATCACCTGCATCGTTCACCTGTGCAGTGTTGTCTACATGTAATGTACAATGTAAGCTTTTTGCAACATGGTTTTTTTTCCGTCTAGAACAAGAATAATAGCTTGGGTTATTCATCTTGGTATGTATTTTGAGAACAATCAACAGTATCATAGCTGACAGAGAATGCTGATCTAGTTAAATGTCAAAAATATATTTTTTACTGTAGTTAGGATCTTCCCTTTCAAAAGTTGCCACAGCCAATTGCTGTCTCCTTCTTTCCAGACCAATATCATGCCAATTCTACGTATTGCTCCCTGCTGTAGTAAAGTGAAATCTTGCAAAATGAAAACAGGAGCGCTTTGTAAATTCCTTCTCCTTTTCTCAGTATCTTGTGGCAACGTTCCCATCAAGTTTAACAACTTTCCCAATAGACCACACAGGTGGAATCAATGAAAACAGACTATCCAGCCATGTCCCTAGCTGTCATTTCTTCTATTTTTTTTCTGGATAGAAGTAGATGGGAGAGAATAGTAGCATCACATCTGAGTTTGTTATGTAAATGAGTTTATTAGGTTTATGTGGTTACCAGCACCAGGGAGAAATGGCCTTAATGAGGAAACAAGCTCTATAATACAAGATAAAGTGTTTCATTAAGACTGAATAGTACTTTTCAGATATTATTGCTGGAGAACTTGTATGAAAATAAAAACAGTCTTGTGGCTCAGTAGGCCTAAAATCAGTAACTTGAGGAATCTGGGGAGTTTCAGTTATTCATCCTAGTTTTCTTGCCTGAAGATAGCCAGTTTGCTTTGAAATCAGTGTTTTATAGTGTGCTATGTCTCTAAATATTGGTACTGTAAATTTTCAATTTTTTCTTTTCCTATTCTCCTCTACTAGCTCCGGAAAACTTCTCATACATCAGTCAAAGCTAAAAAGAAAATTCAACCTCCCTTAATTCCCTGTTGTATTTTATGCTTCTGGCTGAAAAGCTCTCTTACCTTCAGGCTGTAGGTGGGTGAAACCAATAGTTATGGGAAGTGTCACCAAAATGAAGTTGTTTGGGGAAAGGAGAGAGATGGAAGGAGTGTTAAAATGCCAGGGCAAGTGTTGATGAAGGAGGCTGCCAACAGGTCTTCCTGCAAGCACAGTGATTACACCTTTCAGGAGTGAAAAAGTTCTGTCCCCAGGATGATGTTTTACTCTTCTAGCCAGATTTGCTTCACTACAAAAATGAAAGAACAGGTGATACTCACTTTCTTTTGTAGGTGATGGGGGAAAGGGGTCAGTAACTCCTCGCATTTCTAGAAAACAGAAAAGGAGAAGGACTAAGAGGAAGGGGGTTTGTTTCTAGCTGTGTTAAATCAGGCATTCGGGGTTTTTTGTTGTTGTTGTTTTGGTTGGTTGGGTTTTTTGTTGTTTGTTTTGTTTTTTGGTTTTTTTGTTTTT
>WBNO01006520.1:0-39144 GCA_013400575.1 Peucedramus taeniatus | reverse complement strand
CGTGAAAGAGAAGGAAAGCAAAGGAAAGGAAAGGAAAGGAAAGGAAAGGAAAGGAAAGGAAAGGAAAGGAAAGGAAAGGAAAGGAAAGGAAAGGAAAGGAAAGGAAAAAGATTCTATGAGTCTGTAACAGCATTGATTGGTATCAACAGCTGAGTGTCACTGGTCAGATTGCTGGTACAAATACAAGGTCAAAATGTAGCTCTTAATGTGAGCAATCCAAAATAACTTGCTTTCTTCATAGAATGGAAAATATATTTTCAAGCACATCCTTTTTGGTCTGTTCTGCACCAGCCTTGCAATTATCAACCAGACTTCATGGGTATCTTGTCATGGGAAGCAGTGAAAGACAAAAGTAAGCAGAAACAACACTGATACTAACATGATATTATCTACCATTTTCTGCAATGTGTGCATATCTCCCAATATTAATATAATTCTCATTTTCTATCCAGATCAGAAACTAGAATGAAAAATTTCTAACGTATCTGATTGTATTCTACACTAACTTTAAGTTATCAGTTGTTTCAAAAAAGACTGTCATATTCCAGTTTTTAAGCAGGAAAAAAAAACCTCCAGCAAGAGTTGGCTTTCTGGTCCAGGAGTCAGTGTTATTCAATTACATATGTTGGCATTTGTCTCTACATTTTTTCTTGAACATCAGTCACAATTAATAAGTCCATTGACTTTCACCACCAGTGTTAAATTTGATCTGCAGTTGTCAGGTGCTTTTTAGAAATAGGGCAAGATTGGCTGAAATTCTAGAAAACTCCATCTGGCCCTTATTTTGCTCCATAGAGGAAAGTCACACATAATCTGCTATCACTATGCCATCCAGCGCTGACCAAACTTGATAATCTGAGACTTTGAAGTACCTACAGACTTTTGGGTTTAGCACAAAAGGAAAAGCATGATTCTGAACTTAAAACAACCTGGAATATCATGGGGTTCGCCATCACCAAAGGCAGATTATTTTTTAATGCTGTCATTCTGTATCACAAACTTTGAAAGAAAGGGAAACCCATTATCTCAGCTCCAGCAATATTCCATAAGGAGAACAGAGTTTGTTAAATGTGATCTGTCTTCTATAGCACAAATAGAGGGAGGAAGTGCCAGGTTTTATAAAGTGGCTTAACCCTACACTTGCAGCATCTAACACTTTAAGCTGGCAGGAGCAGATTCTACAGCTCTGCAAACAGCATGCTTCTGCTCCCAACAGATAAGAAAATGCACAATTTATTGATTTTTCCTTCTAGTACAACACAACAACACTGCCAAAATTATAATGAAATTAGCAGATATGTAGTGTGGATACAGATGAAGCGTGCTGTGTTATGTATTTACAGGGAAATTATAAGAAGACTTTGTATATTGTTTGCTATACACACACACAAACACATACTTTGACCTTTTTTAAAATAATTTTCTCCTTTATACTTAGTTTTTGTTCTTTTTTCTTTCATCCACAAGACCTGTTTCTATTTGAATTTTTTTTGGATATCATCCCAAATGCAACAGGTTGCTGTGCTAATGTATAAATAATATAAACTCAGTAACTATAAAATTGTGTTCCATGTTTCAAATTGTTTTCAGTGACCTTCTCATTTGCAATGTGACCCTTTTTCATAAGCAGTGGTTTGCATCATCAATTCCACCTGTTCTTTCACAAGATTTCTTATCCCTGTTTTTTGTTGGGAAGGAAAATCAAGTGACAAGTGATATGTGTCTTGTTTTGTGCATATTGAAATGAGCTGGGTAATGTGATATCATAACTAGTAGCAGTAATCTTAGGGGTTTTCCAAAAGAGTGTGTTCAGTAAATTGCTACTAATGTTGGAAATTATTATTCCTGGCTATTTTTTGCTTAGTCTGTCTAATAATTTTGCCCTTGTAATCCTGCCTGCCTCAGTTGAGCTACTAACTACGAGCCTCTCCAGTTAGTCTGATGCTCTTCCTCATCATAAAACAAAGCTGCTGATTGATACCACACAAAGTACAATTCCCAGTTCTTGCAGGCAAATTTTGACCCAGTGGGAGAAGAATTTTTTCACCTGAAAGGTTCTCATGGACAACAGTGAATGGTAAAAATTTTCTTTGGTCAAGGATCTTTGATCTTTGCATGTATTACAGGACACTTTACTGGACAGTATGTTCTAATACTAACAGATAGTGCATACAGTGCTGGGAAATAGCACTGCCTTTGTCTCTTCCCTTTTACATGAAGAATTTCTGATCTCTTCTGGTCTGAGACAGATCCCTATGTGTGGTGTTAGAACTATGCCAATCTCTTTAATACATATGAAACCAATTTATATGGGTGGGAGGGAAAATATTGCTCAGTTAATCAAAGTTCTCTGACACACTGTTCAAACAAGAATTTGGCATTTTCCTACAACATTTGGTGGCACCTTGTCAGAGAGCTATTTACTGGCTTTACTTCTGAGGCAGAAGACGTGAAAATAAGTTTCATTGTCTTCCTAGATTTCAGGTTTCTTTCATTTAGATACAGCTGTGATCTTGCCTTGGCAGTTTTTTTGCTCTTACCTGATAGGTCAAGTAAAGTGTCCCATTAAAATAGCTTTCCAATTCCAACATGTTTTTTACAATCTAGATAATGGTTTAAACCAAGGTCTGATAGCAATAGCATTTCATAAGTAGGCACTGTGAAAGCTGGAATACAGCTATTAGAACAGCAATAATAATTCTTTACCCGTTTCTAAAGAGAACTAGAAGTCTGTGTCAGATATCAAAGCTCTCAAGCCTTTCTGCCAACCTCTCACCAAATTTTGTGTGACAGAAACATGGAGATTGATAACATTAACTTTTTTTACAGCATAAAAGAAACCCGACTCTTTTTTTTAGAAGTAGAAAACATCAAGCTATTGTGACTTTATTCTAAAAGCCTTTTTGAAACTCTGAGAAACTGTCCTTTCCTCATTTCCTTCTTCTTCCTTGATTTTTTATTTCCTTATACTCTCTTTGTGTAAAGCCTTGTGATGTAAATTCCAATTGCCTATTTTAGGGAAGTAACTTAAAGACTTTCATCGCCCTGTCTTAAAGACATTGCTCCCAGCAGACATCTAATTCTTACATCAGGTAGCATGCAAACTTTGTCTCCTATTCATCAATCTTACCATTTCCCTCTGTAAAAGTTTAAGGTAAACAGCTCTGAATTATTGAGGATGTGCATGTGCTGGAATGCCGTCTTGGCATTCATTACTGGCATGTCAAAATACACCCATCAAATAACAAAAAATACTGAAAATCCTCCTCTCCTTGGAGTATCTCTGTGTGAAGGCTAATGACACCCAGGAGGGCCAGGCTCTGTACACCGGCATTTGTCTGCTTAGCAGAGAAATATTCCTTTCTTGTATGACAGGTTTGTGAGTGCTCCGTGGAGACCTGTTCCTGGGGTATAAGCAGGCTGGTCCCATGAGGAGCACAGCAAATATCCACACTGCTTGTGGAGATAAATACTTCTGGTGCAGTACTTAGTTTGATGGAACCAATTTATTCAAAGTGGTTGATGGGCACGAATCATGTTAGAAGTGTAATTGTTCTGTCCCTGCTCCCAGTCTGATACCAGGATGCAATCTAGATGTGTGTGAGTCAGTCAGGCAGGGTACTATGCATCTGCTACTCCTCAAGCTATATTTTATGTCTGGGACTCTTCTCTGTCCTGACCAATTTGGGGTTTATACTCATTAAATTCTCCATAAATTACACACTTCTGAAATCTCCAGCGACTACCTTAATAATTAGTCTCTCCCTCACCTGTGATATAAACATCTTCATCAGGGGAAACTCTCCTTCTTATGCCCGTGTCTGCTCCAAAACTCACAATGAGTGACAGATATAGCCTCAGTGGTTTTGGTCTACTCTACATGGAAGAACTGTTCAGGAATAAGCCTCTGCCTACAAGTAATAATAGTACATTTCTTTACTATATCAACAAGTTCAGGTTGGCTCTCTTAAGGATATTTGCCTAGGAGTATTAAATTAGGAAGAATTGCACTAAATAAAAAATACAGTAAGGTGTTGAGTTTTAGAAGTCTTCCCTTCTGAGGTTAAAGATATTAAAATAATATTTATTTACATATAAGCAAAGCAAAAATTAAATTAATAATAAATTATGGAATTATATTCACAATTATTCATGGAAGGCAACTTTTTTGTTTGAGTTGCTTGCCTGCAAATAAAATTCTATTAATGGCACTCATGTTTGGATATATTCAGGTAAAAGATGTAGTGGCTACTTATAAACCAATGAAAATTTATATTCTTGCTCAATTAATCATTGTGGTGTTCTTTTTAACCATAGTTGTGCCTCTTCACTGAATCTGTAAGTTATTAAGCATATTTAAATTTATTAAAAATAGTTTGAGATAAATAATGAGGCTTTTCCTAGAATCACTATTAGCTTCAAAACTTTACATAGATAAAAGCAGAGTGAATGCAACTAGCTAAGTATAGGTTCTGGAGTTTGCTAGAATTATTTTGTTCATAGCCACTGCAAATATTGCAGTAGTGGAGTAGTGAAGCTTTTGAGAGGGCTTTTAGTGCAAAATCGCTATTCTAAACCTCAGGAATTTTTGACGCTAATTCTTGTATGGAAATAGTTTAAATCCCAGCCTCTTTTCTTATGAGTGAAAAGGTTATCTATGGCTTATAACTAAGTATAACCTAAGAATAATGTGTCTAATAGGGTGCACTGTAATTGTCTCTTTGCCAATTTGCCAAAAAAAAAAAAATAAACCCAGCTAAACTTGAAAGGTTCTTTTTTGTCAAAGGTCATGTTTACTGTTGAGTTTTCCTACTTAAAAGTGTGTCATTTACTAAAAGAACATATGTTCTGCTAAACTTCTGTGTTTTGAAGAACTTTGTTCTTTGCAGTGTGCATCACAGTTTCCCAGAAGAAACACTGATGACAGACTTGAGTAGTTCCTCTGTGTGATTTTTTTGTCAGTGGAATGAAGGTTGGCAAACCAGGCATTGTGCATTTTATTAGTACGTTCAAAAAAATTAATAATGCATCTCGGGGAAAGACTTAAATCATAACTGCTATGCACACTTTGTTAACCCGTGTCTGTTTTTCTGGCTGAAGGGATTTCAGACAACGTTTCCAGATGGCCTTGCACTCTCAACTGTTGGTATGTAGCTCCAAACCCGCTTGGTTGCTTATGGATCTTTGATGGGAAACTTTTCAAAATTAGTAAAAGTACTTGTTTTGACCCTTCCACCAAAAATGTTGTGAGAAATAAAATAATTCATTTTAACATTACTAAAACCAGGAAATAAATGCAAGCACAGGTACACACACACATATACAGAGCTGCAAAAATAAAAATTAGCAATCCAAAATGCACTAACCAAACCAAGCACAATAAAATAAACATATTAAAATGTTACAAATACCTGGGGAATGCAGTACAACAGTATAACCCTCTAGCTAGTCTTGTTATGCAATCTATGTTTGTACAGAGTCCTGGGAACTACATATCAAAAATCTACATAAAATATAGATAAGATCATACAATTTTACTTTGGCCACAGTAGGAAAAAAAAAAGACAAAAAAAAATAGCTGTCATGACCAATGTTAGTTCATTGTTGAGGGTATTAAAACTTGATACTCTAAATATTTTTCAACACCTAGAAAGCATGTTGTATTATATTGTAGAAATAGTGAACACTGGTGGCCCTAGCACCAGCATCCTTAAAAAGAAAAGCATGTATAAATGGTTAGGGCTTTTCAAATTTTCTATTATAATTCCAAAATTGAGATTTGCCATGCTTCATTCACTGTATTCTATGGGTTTCGTCAGCCAAACTTAAGCATTATTTACTTAGTGTGGTGATATAACCTAAGGAGTTAAACAATACCCTCATTATGAGAGCCATTTCATGTTGTAAGTAACAGCTATTTCTCAGTCATACGTGTTTACCATCATTGAAAAATTTTGTTTTAAGGAAAAAAATTTGGCAAAATATTCAAGCAAATACTTGCTTTTCCAGAGATCTTCTTTGATTTTGAGCTAAGTTCTTACCCTTTCAGGTTTTCTCATTATTTTTATTTGGGAGTCCTTCCCACTTGTGAAGTACGATGTTCCCTGACGATGGATATTGGCTGATTACTTACAGGAGCCTGTCTCTGGATCATTCAGAACACCACAATACCTGCATGTTAAATAGGGCATTTACAAGGATAACATCCAGTCAAAAATGTTTGAGTTTTTTGTTTGATTCTTTTACTTTCTGCCAAAATCTAGAATTTCTTGAACTGCATCTTTCTGTACATCCTTCCTGACTGTCCTAGGATGACGTTACGATGCTTGTATCCCCAATCGTCTGTTCTGTTATGCTGGATATTATGCTCTGTACCTTCAAGACCGGCTCTGAAAAATGAAGTTTGTTTTGTTATCAGCCTGCTCATTCCCACACAGATGATGAGACACAGACTGTACATAGGGCTGCTTTTGGGGTTTTTTTGCTCTCTTTCTCTTTTTGGCCTTGCTTTGCTCTTGCTCCTGCCTTTCTCTCTTGCTTTTGCTTGTTAGCTAGCTTAGCTAGGCAGTCCGAATTTTTTCCTGGACTGGTTTTTTTTGAGTTTTTTGGGGTTTTTTTGGGGGGGGGGGTTTTTGGGTTTTTTTCCCTTTTCCTGGAACCATACAAACCTGCTCTGGACTGGGACATGGGAAACACCGAGTCTGCACTTTGTAGCCTGCAGCAGCCATTCCCAGCACCAGAGAGGCCGATAACAGAGCGACCACTCCCAGGAGAGACTGTCTGAATTTGAAATCTCTTCATAACAGTGAAAGAGTTTTGTCATCCAGTATTGTTCATTTTGTGTGTTTGGGGGGGGGGGGGGGGGGGGGGTGCATTGCCTGTTAAATAAACAGGTTTTTTCCACTTCTCTCTGAGGAATCTTTTCCCGAACCCCGGTTGGGGGGAGGGGCCATGTGGGTTGGCTTTTCTGAAGGGGCCCCTTTGGGGGTTTTCTCCCAAATTTCCCCTAAACTAGGACACTGACCAATCAGATGACTCACAAGGAAGTCCAAATAGTCTAAGGGTACCTGTCCAAGGCCAAGTGGAGGAAATTATACTGATGGTTCTTCATAGGCCCAATTCACCATCCTTGGAAATTAAGTATTGTAAACTATTATTATAGGCACAACATTATAAAAAAATGCTACTCTTCAGTCAATACTGATAGTAAAGTCTGGTTTTACAGGTCCAGTTTGTGGGTGTATCCTTTTACACAGATAATTTTCAGATTTCTTTAGATCACCTTCAACAATCATGGTCAGTCTCTCAGAGGTTATTATCTGTGCCTAATAGCTTTTCAGAGTATAGACATCATAGGCATCACTAAGATAAAAGCCACGCCACTTTGTGGCTTTGGTTTGATAAACTCAGAAATTCAGAAAACAACTGTATAAAAATGTTTCTACACTTTTCCTGTGTTGTGGGAGGAACTGCTTAGTGAGATCAAATTGTATTGCAAACAATGGAATCTGTCTGACCTGACTGAAACTAATACCTCACGCATAAATATTCTGGATCAAAAATTACTTCATCAAGTGATGGATTGAATAGGAGTGAATAAGAGTGAATGTTAGCTATTTTATTTTATGGTGACCAATACTAAGTTTTATTTTGTTTATTTTCTTTTTATCATTTTCCAAATGTTTAGTACAGCATTATTTAAAACCTGATAATGTTAACACATTATTAAGTTCCCTTTCCATGCAGCACCTATAAATTTTGTTTGTTAAGACACGCAATCAAACTACTTTACAGTAGCAATATAATTGTGGTCCCAAGGGCTTGGGATCTCCTACCCTGAGGGTAGAATGTAGGTGTTGAAACCCACTTAGTGCCTCAAATAATTTTGTTATAAGAATTTATTGCACTTGTCAGGCAGTAAGTGGTTGTGAAATTAACCTTCCATTCAATACATTCAGCGGTGGTAGATTTGCAGTTAAGAAAATCTTTCAGAATCAGGACTGATCAACCTGATAACACTTCAAATTTTACAGGTACCACTAAGCTCACCAAAGACTCTTCACTGACTTTCAGAGCACATCCCTCAGTTTTACTCATTCAAATGTCCACACAGTTTCAATTTTTTTCTGCTTGGTTTTCATCCCAGCATTTATTAAAACTGAATTTTTGTTAGCATCAGCTACTGTATTAATAAACAAATAAAAATATATGCCTGCCTCTTATTTTGCTGAATCCCATGATTGCTCAGTGAGAAGAATGTTTATTTTCAGGGGTGTTGCTCTGGGATGTTTTGGACAGAGTAGGGCATGGGGAGACCTATAGGTCTGCTCTCAGCTACCTTAGAGAGATTCCCTCCAGCAATCCCTTCCTTTTGCTTCCTGTTGTTCCCCTGTAGCAGCTTCCTGCCCTTGTATTCTCTGCACCATCAACTGCCTCTGTCACCCTGCCAGCTTGTCTCCCCTTAGAGGCTAGTGACTGGGCTGAGCAGTGTGGGCCACTCCGTGTGTCCCCTTGCCAGCCACTGGCAGGGATTGATGCTCGCTGCAGAGCTGCTGTCAATCCCCCACTCTCCACCGGGTCTTGCCTCCACACTGGGATCTGCACCCCTATCTTCAGCTCTGTCTGGAGGAGCTTTTTCACATTTGGATGCTGGTGAGAGGTGAGAAGGTAGCGTTCTGGGAGGAAGCAAGTGAGAAAGAGAGCTGTTCTCAGGAGGGACCTGGGAGTGAAGCAAAGTAGGGTAGGAACATGTGTCAGTTCAGCTGGGGAGGCAGCTCAGGTCAGCCCCACCATCTCATATCACCCATCTCTGGGGAGGATGATCCAGAAGATCTTTTGCAGTGACAGTGTGTCAGATGACAACCTACCTTGCTAAATTACTGCCCATGTTAATGGGGGATTAGTTGAATCCTGAGTAAATTAAAATACTTAACTCAGAAGTAATATTTAGCCTAACTTTGGACTCCAACCTATGATAGAAAACAAACTGTAACCAAGCTGTTCATGTGGTTACAAATAATTTCTTTTTTTGACTCATTCAAATGCAGTAAATTTATTTTCAGCACATGAATTACAGAGAATTAGTTATAAAATTTTGCTAAAACTAAACAAAAACATCAGTTTTATTCTGACAAACTGCTTTGTAAAGTACTCAAAATCTCAGGAAAAAAAAATTAAGCTTCCACATATTGTGGAAGAGACAATATTCCAAAATTTTTCAGATTTTTTAAGAAGGAAGCAAACTGTTAAACTGGAGCATCACAGTTCTTCCAGGCTAGATTGTACTATTACTTACATTTTGTTAGTTAAGCATATGAATTATAAAAAATTGTGGTTCTGTCAATGCCACATGTTTCCTGAACAACAGAAGAGAAAAGCTATCCCAAAGAACCTTGTCAGTGGAAACCGCACAGCAGTTTACCAATAATTTACAAGTCTTTACAACAAGAAACACAACTCACTCTCTTGAAAAGCAGTAATTTCATGCATGGTCCACTGTGTTCATGGATATGAAAAGATGATGACTTATGCCTAATAAAAATGTTAATGTAGGCATTACATATTCATTAGGAAACTACTGAAGCTCTCTTTGGTAGTGGAATGTATTGGTTTGATTCATTCATTCAAGATGTTGATAATCCTCAGATGAAAAACATTTTTAAATATTTTGAAATTAATGTGTGAAACATCAGTCTTATAATTTATTTATTTTATTTATTTATATTACAGAAAACCTAAGCAACATGCCTATGCACATTTCAAAAAATCAGAATAATTTAGGTTGGAAGAGATTTGTAATATCATCAAGTCTAGCTGGTAACCCAGGACTGCCAAGTCCATCCCTGAACTGTGTCCCTAAGGGCCATGCCTTTGCATCTCTTGAATACCTCCAGGGATAAAGGGTGTGATTAATTTAACTTCCAATTAACATCTAGTGTTCTTCTTGTCTCTTTGCCCTCCCTGTTCACATACACTATAAATTCACTCATGATTTCTTGATGGCTCCATTCAGACATCCATGTACTGAAAGACATTGAATTTCCTCTTTTGTATATGCTAACTACGTGCTCTCACAACTATCTCAACATCCATAAACCCATTTCATGTAAATCTGTGTATTTTTCTGTCACCTTAATTTTAGCTTCATTTTAGCTTTAATCACATCTGAATTAACTAATTGGGCATTACTAATAATTGGTTAGTCCTCAAGCCTGAGGTAAGTTGCTCTACTGGCAAATTGAATAAATTCACTAGGTGAACAGCATATAACAGTAATGACAATTGTCATTGGAAGAATGTTGGGAGTTAATTTAGAAGCCTTCCTTAGTAAGTGAATATCCATTTTGCTCCAAACATATCTGAGGATATACAGTCATATTGCACAAGTTAAGAGAGAAGCCAGTAGTGGACTGATAAAAGGAGCTTTCCTGCTTGAGGAGTTATTGAAAGCATGACAGAGGCACTATTATATGGAAACATTAATTTCAAAACAACTCTTTTAGTTTTATTTGCTGATATGGCATGAGGACTTGTTGTATCACACTGGCATCTGTGAGTATTTAAACATATCTGGTTTGCTGAGCGAGCACGGGAACCAGTTTCAATATTTTCCGACATCTGTGAGTATTTAAATGTGCATATTGTCTTTATAAGTCCTTGTATGTACACTTCACCAACGAAATGTTGGTTGACAAAACAAGAAGAGAGTAAGAAGAGAGTGAGACAGTTTCAGTGACAGAGATTTGTTACACTGTAATTCAAAATGTCACTAAAAAATCAATTTCTATATTGGTTACAATTAAGTCCAAATTAGAAAACAAAAGTAGGATGTGCAGAAGATCTCTAAGCAGGAAACATCTCCTCTTAGATATGGCAGTGGCTCTTAGGGGATCAGTCCTTAATGCTCACTTCATTCCTCATTTCCTAACTTCTCCTGTGACCTACTGAGTGGAACTTTCCAAAATCTTTCAGAATGGAAGGGGGGGAGGTGTGGGTTAAGGCAGCATTATTGCAGTAACCATCATGTTTAATAACAGCTATCTCCATTATCATTTGATAGTGTTAAGCAGGTCTGAAACAAAATCCTAAGACCTGGTTCATTATGCTGATGTTGAGATGATTTGACCTCCTGGGCAAAACATATACAGAGTTGTACTGGTTCAACATGACAGTGCTCTCAACACTTTTGTGATACCTGCAAGGCCTGTCCTGGAAGTCCTCCTGAATCTGCCCAGATCGAGCTCCTCTCATACGTCAGCTTCCGAGGGCTCTGTGTTTAACTACCCACACCAGCACTCTATCCTGGCCAGCCCTTGGTGCCAGATGCCAAACATTTTTCCCCTTTATGCTTCCACAAGGTTTATATCCATCTGTTTTCTTCATCACCTCCTCCAAGCACCTTCCTGATGAGGAATACCTCAGCTGTGATAAAATTTACTTTTGAGACCTGGAGCTCTCCTGGCAGTAACATCATTAGCCTGAGGGTCGTCTAAACAATCTCTTTCAGCCTCAAAAATGACAACAAATATCTTCAGTTTATTCAGGCAACAGCAAATAAAAGTCCTATAACCTATAAGGCTTCCTATAAAAGTCCAACAACCCTAGGGTGTTGGGTGGAGAACTCATGAGGCAAGCCAGGATGCAGAGAACTGGATGGTGATTTGGTAGCTGTGTGAATGAGTGATGGACAGACAGTAATAGGTGAAAATCAATATATATTCTGCTTCTTTACCAAGTGTTTCCCTCCTACAGTTATAGAGCTGCCAAGTCCAGAAAAACAGAAATTGCTAGGCAGAGACCACTGTCAGAAAAGTGACAGTGGTCTTTGCCTAGCAATTTCAGAGGTAGTAATTTGTGTTTCCATTTTCCTCCTAGACTGAGAAGAACCGATTGGTGTAGTTTTTATTCCTGATTTTTGCTATATATGCAGATCAGGAGAAGTGGATCAGAAGAGCAATAGCAATACCAAGGATATTTTGTGAAAGGGAGTTTTTGAGTACATGAAAAGTGATACAGAAGTATGGAAAGGGCAGAAAATTTCGGGAATTGTAATGGGCATGTCATGAGAATATATTGCAGCCCTCGTTCCAGCTAGCATCTAAGAAAATTGTTAAAGATCAATGCCTATCCCACTGCAAATCAATGTTGAAGCTTCATTAAGTGACTTTCATTGTAACTGAAAGATTCAATGGGTGCCAGAATCCATTTGATCACAAAGAGATTATCTGAATCACTAGTCTATTTTGCTTTTATTTTAACTACCTTCCCTTTTTTTTTTTTGTGCTTGTCTTCTTGCTTCTGTATCAGGAGAGAAATTCATAGATGATGTCAGCAGTTCTCTTATTCATATAATTCTATTATTTTTCCTTAGTTCCTATCATTCCAGAGTCCTCTCCAGTGAAGTTTTATTCCAGTATGCTGCAGTATGTTGGGATAGTGGTTTCAGCTGTGCATGATAAATATCCCTTTAATAGTCCTGAATTCTGGCCTTTACTGGAATATAAGCTGTTGGAAGGCAGTTTCTTGCATTCACTCATAGGTTTTTTGTTCTCACGCTGTGATAAAATTTGCTGTTGAAGTGTTACTTTGATGCTGACAGGAAAACAATGTTAACATTACTTGTCCTGGGTCTTCCTTTATGTGGCTTTCAGCATAGAATTTCCTGCATTTCAATCACTTTTTCTCATTAAAAAAAAACAATTTTGTGATGATGATGGTGATGATGATTGATGATGGATGATGATGATGATTTTTCTTATTCCAGCACAGAAATATTTCCTCTTTGGAAGGTACCACAGGGCTTGTGGCACTATCCAAGCTTGGGTATCAGAGAAAGTAACGTCAAGGGGTAAAGTAACTTACTTTACAAACAAGCCAAGATTTGAGGAGTTTGGTGATGATACCTGATGGAGCTATCCTTTACTTCTAGACTTGGGAAACAAAGCAGTAATTTGTTTTCCTTGGCAGAGAAATGAAGGAATAATTTGGGCAGAGATTTATGAGCAGATATACAGAAGTATCTGAAAAGACTTCCTGAATTTGTTACAGTCTAGGTGGTTAATACTAAGTGGTTAATACTTTAATCACAGCTTAATAAAATAAAGGTTTGCAGTGCCATATTATGCATTCATCCACATCAGAGAGATAAAAATAGAGAATCATCAATGGAGACTAGAGAATGCCTCAAAAATTCTATTAGAAATTATATACTGAGGAAAAAAGTTGAAAGCAATAAAAGTCCTTTTTATGAAAACTACATTTGTCTAAACTATCAGAAGAAATCAGAAACAATTTAAATAAAACATTACCTCATGAGGAAACAGAGACAGTAATTGATGTTTCAGTAAAACATCAAGTCCAGGTGGGATTAGTATTGAATTCCCCCTCAAATATACTGATATAATTTTACCTTGTTCACAATATATATTTACACTGTTCTATAAAAAAAATATTTTCTTCTCTGTTCGGAGTCATAGCTATAACATTAATTGCATTGCCTGCTCTCAGAATATTGCAATGGGAATATTTTAATGCTTTTCAAATGAAAAAATGTCACAGTACAAGGAAAAAAACCAATCCAATAAAGATTTTTATCTTGTGTTGTACATAATGTTGTATAAAAAAAACTTGCCAAAGATTGTCTGTGTTGTGCCTCGGGCCATTTAGCCTGTGAGATGAGATTGCTTTAGCTGTGTTACAGCTGACTTGGTGAAGCAGCACCTTGGGTTCCCAGGAACAAGGCAAACACAGGCTGTAAACTTTCTTGGGTGGTGTGTCAAAATATAGCTGTAGCAGAGATTTCCTGAATGACCATAATAATAATCATGATCAAAGATCTTTTTGACTTTAGATTAAGAATACATATTTCTTAACTTCAAAGTGGTATAGCAACATTTCTATTATCCTTGAGAGTGCAGGACTTCAGACATAGGAACTGCTCATTTAAGAGTAAGAAAGTAAGAGCAGGAGTAGGATATCAGAGAAACTTTTGTCAGGGTGGTGTCCTGAAGTAGAACAGAGCAGGAATTTTGCCATAAGGGATCTTATTGAATTGAGACCATATTCACACTGCTCCTCTATCATCACTAGGGCAGGATAGATACTACCACAGGTCATTCAGTTTTGAGACACCCCAAAAAGTGACCCAGATACTCCAATTATATGGAGACTATCAGGCATGTTATTTAGCTACCTAAAATTAAGCGTGGTGAACTGAAACTTAATTAAAAAGATGAGACATCCTCTGAAAACACAAGAGTGGAGATGGGCAGCTACCTTCTTGGTCCTGTGATTCTGGCAGAAAAATGCAGAACAACAACTGCTGGAGCCCTGCTCTGCTAGCTGAACAGTATTGATGGCATGTGTTAAGCACTGCTTCAGCCCAGTAACTCTATTAGTGACTGTGCAGAGAATGAGACCCCTTATAAAGGCACCAGTGCTCCTTGGTGGTAAACCATGCCCTGTTCATGGCTAAAGATGTGTTCTGATTGTCATTTTCCCCTGCTCACTTTTGACTGACTCTTCCTTATCCTGCCACATGGGATGGGAATTAAGAAATATGACTGATGGTTCTGGAGACAGTGCTGTGTCCTCTATGGACCATGAAGCATGTAAATCAAAGAAAACACAAGCTCTTCTATTTTTGTTTGTAGTGTTTTGTTCTTCTTTCTGTCTACAGGTTTTCTAATGCTGCCTCTGCCAGCAGTGATTCAGAACCATATGCTTTTAGTAGTAAAAAGAACTTCCAGTCTCTGATGTTTTTTTTTCCTGTTCAGCAAGAGGTTTAATTATTAGACACTCTATCTGTTTAAATTGTATATAACTCTTCCACCTCTGTACATTCCTATTATAATTCCAGAGGTACAATGAACAAGGTGTTTTCCATACAACCTGCAGCTCAGTGACCCTGAAAGGCAATAGATTCAGAGCTCTTGACTCTACCTGAACCATCATATCCATCACATCTCTCCAGCATCTGAACCACCTCATGGAAGCATTTTATAAAGCATGCAGCAGAATAAAAGGGTACTGAGGATGATTTCAGTTGCTTCTGCAGTCAATTGTCATTTAATTGGCGCATTTTTTTAAGAATTCAAAGTATTTGGTGATATGTAGTTCCAAGTAAAAAAATCACAAACTATCCAAGAGCACCAGGATAGTTTCTGAGAGTCTTATATTCTTATACATTGCAGTATTACCTGTCATCCACCTATACCTACATGCAATGCAAATTAGGAGATAATTTGTGCATTCAACTCTTTATCTGGGGTTATGCTCATATATCCAGAGGTACACCAGGTATATTCTGATAGACCTGACTTGAGATTCAAGCAAGCACTTATGCAAGCATCACACATGCACAGATTTATGGAATCAGGCAAGAGCTACAGAACTGCTGCAGCCTGGGAATGCTGAAAGCAATGGGGCTGAGATGAACACAGGGCCTGAAACAGTCAAGCTGGTTGGAAACATCTGAAGTCAGTCCTTCTGTCTCTAGAGAGCTCAGCTAATCTTTGTCCTAGGCAATGACAATCTTATTTAAGCAGCAGACACACTCATTTTGGAGTGCCGGAGACTGGTAATATTGACAATTGCTGTTGTCATTGCTTGTTCTCCATCTGCAATATGCCAAGGCAATCATTACACTGAGTTCTGCCTACAGCCTCTGAAGGTACAGCCTTTGTTTCTTTCACCATCTTCTTCAAGCTAAGGCAGATTTCATCCAGGAGTTAGGTGTTTATAAACCAGCGGTGAATTTGCCAAAAATTTTAGCAAGGAATTATAAAGGCTGTACAGAATATATAGACAAGGTTAGCATAAAATTTCCTAATATTTAAGTTCCATTAAAGAACAACATAAGAAAGAGAATGTATACCTAGAAAACAAAAACCTTTAATTCTGTTTTACCCAAATGGCTTTCCAGCAAGGGAATTGGTAATATTGTCGTAATCTATCAGCCACCAAATGGTCACTGCACACCTAAAAAACTTCACTACCTTGCATTTGGACAAACTGATGAAACTTGAAATATCAAGGCATATGTTAGGTTAGAGACTGTTCACTCTGGTCTCCTTTCTGTCCTCTCTTCTCCTCCCATATGCCTACCTCTCTAGGGGCTCTTCCACCTTGGCCTTACAGCACCCACTTGAGATTTGTTGCAGCAGGAAGTTACAATAACCCTGTAACTCAAGGTTTTTTTGAAAACAGTTTTTTTTTAAAAGCCTGGGGTAAAAGAGAGGTGAACTGATCTCCAAGAACACCAGTAAGTCCCTCTGGGCTTCAGATACAGTGTAATTAGTGTTGAACCTTACTGTGAAAGACTACCTTCATAATTTATACTGTGAAGTGCCACTGATTATACTCTGCCCCTCCCTCTCCATGTCCCTCAGATGTTCTCCATGTCTTCTCTGTCAAACTCCAGACCAAGCAGCTTCTCTGCCTCCTAGGCTTACTACTTTTCAGCTGATGGCCTCAGGATGAGGATGACCAACACAGATACTGAAGACATTCTTGGGGCCCTTCATTTTTGCTGTTTGCATCCTCCACAGTCCTGTGTAAATGGGTCAGATACCAATGACAAAGCAGCCTGGGAGGTTTCTGCTTCCTGAATGTTTAACTGGGGAAAAGAGGATTCATGGAAAAGAGCCACATAGCCTCACAGCCTCCCATAGTGCAGCTGATACTGCTTAAGATTTCTTGCAGGAATTTGCACTTCCCAAGCAAATACTGGAATGGGATGAGAAACATTTATTCCTCATAAAGATGCCTTTACTCTCACATATTATTATTTTGATCAGCTAATCTCCACAGCTGAAGTCATGCTGGACTACTCTGCTAAGGCAGAGGGTACCCCTGAGAGAACTAAATCTGCACTTCTTGAGCAGCAGTGACCAGCTTGCTCACAGTGTTCTGCCAGGATGGCAGGAAACACAGAATCAGTGCAGGCTCTGACTTTCAGAACCCAGAGACTCAACGTATTTCAGTCCTTTTAACAGTTGAAATTCTGTGAGTGTCCTGAAGGCTATTCCTTTAATACATAGTGGAAAACACTAATGGGGTCGGCTCCAAGGGTCTTGATGGGAGAGCTTTGACTGGGCCTCGCAGACACAGAATTTTTTTCCATGATGATAAACTTTTGGAAGTCTCAAAAAATATTATAGAAGAATTGGGCTTAAATGCTTCCGATGTTTATGTACTTTTAAGAAATGGGCTAAAAAAGTATGCAACATTGGATGGAGACGAGCGTTTTGCTTCTATTAGAGTAGTAAATGGAATAAATGTTAACTGTCACTTGCTTTATTTTTTGTAGACACAACACCAAACTACCAGAGCTTCTGCACTGTCTTTATTAATCTGCCATTGTGAGAAATGCAGTGTTTCCACAGTTGGGCTGACCTGGGCTGATCAATGACACAGGCACAGCGCACTCCTCTCCTCCCTGCCCACAGTCTGCCTCGTACCAACTACAGCTGCTGCCTGAGACCATCAGAAGTTGGATCTGAGACATTTTCATTTTTGTCTTAGAAGCATGTTTATTCTGAAAGCAAGTATAACCTTACCAATTTTCAAGCTACAACAAATCATAAAGGCTCTGTGCTCCGAGAATAATAACATAGAAAAGTATGGGATTTAGAAAACTAATATGAATACTATACATTCAATACAGTTCCTTTCTGTAATGACCATGGCTTCTTAAGTCAGCCTACAGTGTTTGTATGTAGCACATGACATTGCCCTAGACAGTGCAGCAATCTCATCTCCAGCCACTCAGATATCTCTTTCTTGCAAGGCTGTGTCAGAAACACAATGTCCTGTCCTGTCCTGTCATCACCAGCATCTGAAAAGGCAGCAATACTGTACCTATAATATGTGGATGTCACTTAGTTACATACATTACAGGGAAAAAACGTGGTTCCTTGTGCTGTCACCACTCAGTCCAGCTGTCTCAGGGTCTCTGCCTGTGCTCTGGAACAGGAAATGGCCTCATACTGCCTCTGCAGTACAAACAGCAAAGTGAAATTGCAACACTCAAGCAAGACGGCACAAGACCTAAGCAACTACTAAAGCATTGCTAGGAAATACTTTAAGACATAAAAAACTCAGGATTCATATTTCTCAAATACTTCTGTCTTAGTTACCCCCGTTGCAACCTCTCATTTGTGCTTGCCTCATCATTTCTTTTGCACAGGAGAAAAATGGATAAAGTGATGGTCACAGGCTGCTTTTATGCTGAGTCTCAGCAGAGTTATTGGGGAGTCTGATAAAACGAAAATATCCATCAATACAATAACAGAGTCTGTAGTACAGCTTTTTTTACAACTAGCTCTAAAGCACAAAGACAGCTAAACGACATCTTTTTCTTAATGTAGTAACATTTCAGTAATTTAATCAAAGTTACAGAGGAAAAATTACAGAGGAAAGTTCATGTATTTGCACAGCTCTGTCTTTAATCTGAACCTTTATCTCAGAGCTCATATGAAAAATCAAAATCTGGCAACATACTTGCTCTAGTTCTTTGAAAGACTGACAGCAGTAGAAACTCCCTACCCAAAGCTTAGTATTTTTGATTTGTCAGAGGCCAGGAAAAGCTAAATGCTTCTGAGGATGTGAAGGTTCACTGGGGTAAAATATAAAAGGGAAAAAGACAGCAGGGATCGCTAAAGGGACCACAATCTGAAAGTGGTGAGTCTGCTCACAAGATTTATTAGCTGTTGACCTCCTTCCACCACTTAGGCTATAATGTGATGATAGCCTGGCAGTGATGGAGAGAAGCCACTTTTCCTCCTTGATGCTGACCTAGAGAATAGAGGATTGTGAACCAGTCACACAGGCATGCCTTGTAAAACCATCCAAGGCGATTACATTGCCACCTGCTCCCCTGCTTTTCAGTACATCAAGGGCAGTTGTCAATTCCTTGAAAGTTAAAACCATTTGAGGTCCTGCAGCTGTCTCCAGTCCACACGGAACAGAGGCAAATAAAATGTTGATGTGATTTCCTTTACTGTATGATCTCACCTTAAGTAATTTTTTAATTGGGAAATTCACTGTATTGTCACTTAATTTTGACAAATTTAAAATTTAATTAAAAATTACTGAAGATGGAACAGTTTAAGAAGTTGATCTGGGAAGGAATGAATATCTGAATCTTTATAGAAGTCTGGCAAAAGGTGCACCTTATAATGGGGGCCAGGTGTGGGGCAAAACCAGCCCCACCCTACTTTCCATCCAGCTGGGACCAGATCACAGACCCTTAAGCAAATAGCCCATCCTCATGTCTTTAATCCCTAGAACAGTGCATAAACAAATTTACATAGAAATTATATTAAAATATTATTGGAAACACTTTTATTGACTTATGGCTAGATGTGAGAAAACAATTTTTGACTTGTTAGTCAAATCCCCACCCATCTCCACATAGTTTTACTTTAAAAAGAATAGTTTGGAAAAGCTCATATGGAAATAGAAGCCCTTAACCAGAACCACCAACTGTTTCAGTTCATGATCATATAAGTCCTCAAAACATGATATTAAAGTACTTGACTTTAAAACTGAATATTATTTTGAAATAAAAAATAAGTATAAATTATTTTTTTAGAAGGTGTCAAAACCAAAGATATCTTCTCATCATTTTCTTCCAACACATTTCACTTCCCATTCTGGAAGGGCAAAAACTTCCTCAAATTCACAAAAAATTATAATGTTCTGAAACCACTTCTTTAGGTGAATTTATTCTTCATTTTCAAATTCACTGGTCTCCAATCTGGACAGAGATTAGGGTACCAGATTACTTTTTTTTAGTTTCTGGTTTTATATCTTTCTGTAGTTGTTTTATTCCCTGTAGAGTCACTAGAAAGTTACAGTACCATCAAAAACATTTACTCTATTTTTCCTTTTTCTTATAAATACCACAGTGATAAAAAGGAATTCAAGAATGTGCCTAATTATAATATTACAGAAAAAAAATCCTGTCCAAAAATGGTGTTTAAATATAAACATCTGGACTTTTGGCAGGTAAAATTAAACTAGAGAATATTTCTGTATAGCTGTTGAATTTACAGTGTATAATTGAAGTTTCCAGACAAAAAGATTTTAAATAGTTATGAAGAACAAGCAGCCTGTCCTGTCTCACTGAGAAGAAGCTCAACTTTACCCTTGAATGCAAATATGATCATGAGATAACTTAGGCTAGCAGGAAACAGGAAAAGTGTAAGAAGCGAAGCTCTATATTTTCACCTATTATACCACCTCTAATATATCCACCTCTATAATACAGCATAAGTACTGGTCAATTGAGCTAAGGTATTTTAAATAAAAGAAAATCCGAAAATTATGCTCTCAGCCTTGCTGCTTTGTATGTTTTCAGCCTTGCTGCTTTATTTTAAAATGCAAACAAATTTAGGTCATACTTTTTATCTATATTCTTCATTTTTAGCAATATGCCATGGAAAATGAATTGGACTTCTCATTCTTTCAAAAGAAGAAGAAAAAAGAATCTTCCTGCGTCCCTTTTTTAGACACAGGCTATAAAACAGCATTCTTACTGAAAGAGCCTGCTGGACATCATGAGCTGCCAGCAGAAGAGGCTCTTCTCCAGCTGGTACGAGATCATGTCTGAGGGCTGCTGTGTAACTCTGAAGCACAAGGCTGCTGTGGGACCTTCGCTGCTCCCTGGTGTGCTCTCTTGCCTCCCTTCTCCAAGGATATGAAACAACCTGAGATTCATTTCCTCTCACATTTTAAAACATTGCTGCCCTTTCCATCTCCCTGAATTCTTCACCTTCACCACCTTTGGGCAAGAGGTACCCTGGGAACATTCTTGTCATCCATGAATGCAGGAATGAGAGGGCAAGGACTCATATCTACCTGGCACCTTTTACTATTTTCCAACCATGAGAGGAGGAAGCCTTTCTCTGTCATTCCCTGTTCCACGGTCTGAGCCTCACAGTGAGGAAACTAACCATAAAACAAAAGAATCCTCATGGAGGAATTGCACTCTTGCTGACTCTTGTGGTTTTCTAGCAATTTCACATCTTCAAAATAGTTCTCACAGTCACAGCTCCTGGAATCAGGATCTAATGGTAGATCTATTTTTCAATTTTAACTGAAGTTTTTAACTTTTGTGGTTATGGAGAAAAAAGACTTCTTGTGTGAAGTGAGTCCAAGGAACCAGAAGGCAAATGAAAAGAAAACCTTAAAGCCTGACTATTATTATTTAATCATCATATTTCTGGGGAGGAAAAGAGTGTGACTCACAGGTTTTAAGTGGTTTTAGGGACAGGAACAGTTAAATGGGAGAAGCAGGATATCTTGCTTTTTCTGAATGTTGCAATTATTGTTTAAGTGACAGAATTAATTAATCATATTTGGGAGTGGCAGGATCCATTCCGGATGTGAAAGTGTTATGATTCCAGAGAAAAATGAAAAATATTTTGAAGAAGGAAATCAAGAAAAGGGCAAATAGAAACAAATGCTATACAGCTTATTTTATAAGTTTTTTTCCAAAAAGAGAAAATTCAGGTCTGCACATTCATTAGGTTTGCACACTGGTTCGTAAGCGACTATGAGAACGCTGTCTGTCTTGATTATGGTATGTTTCCCTGTCAGAAACAACATTTTTACGCGTTTTTGGGTTTTGTCATTTACTACTTAGGTATTTTCCACTCCTAAGACAATTTCCTGCCGAGGAAATGTTATTGTTCTCATTCAAGTAGCACTTTTTAGCAACTGTTATTGTTTCCTATCAGCAATTCTGTGTTTTGAGACAGATCCAAATTGTCTGCTTTAAATTCCATCTCTGCTACACTTTCTCCAGAATTGCTGATGAGATAGCAATTTCCCAGCCCATCATCTGGAAAGATTATAAAAGAATCTCCATAAGAGTTTGTGCTCTGTTTGTGCCGTGCTATATCAGATTACAGGTGATGGCACTGCTTCTTCTGTTCATTATGATCATCTGGTACTAAGAGATCTTGTTTTCGCAGGCCAATGGTTCTAGTGGTGAATCTGATTCTACAGTGCTAAAATCTGGACACCCATAGCTGTAAGCATCATTTTCTGCCTTGTTTTGTGTAGATCATGTGTTTTATCTCTACCTGTGAAAGTGCTACCTAACCCACATACATCTTAGAAGGACTGCCGTGATGATGGCACACCCATAGGCAGATATTAGCCCGTTAAAACTAATCCTTCTCTTTGAAATTAAACATGTGTGAGAAAGAACCATAATACAGTTCCAGAAAACCACACATGGACTCTTATGTGCATTCTCAGCATTGGATGTCCCTGGTGCAAATAAAACCAGTCATGGTATTTAATTAATTCTTTATTGTGTTTGTATGTGCATATAGGCTTGCAAGCAATCCAATGTTCACAAAAAAAATACAAAAACACAGACCTTTTTTAAAAATGTCACAATGAAGTGTAAAGCGATGAGATTGCAAGACATTAAAAGTGTGTTTTAGCTGATGCAAATTCCATTCTGAGTTCAACAATCATTGGTTGTGTTATATATTTCATTGAGGTCCAAGGGTCCGATCACGTCCTGTGTCCTATTTCTCCAGTCTGCACTGGCATTTGTCTGGATTTTTTTCCACCAAAAGGTGTTGACAGTTACAGGCAGATGCAAAAACAATTATTGTGTGGTGTAAATCACTGCAAGTCAAATGAAGTCCATCTCAACTTGTACAAGTCCAGTGCAAAAAGCCACTGGAAGAGAAACTTGGAGACGAGTTCTTTACTGGATAGCACAATTCAGCCTTGTACTGGATAGAATCTTTTAGAGCTTTGTCTAACCAAATGTGTTGACTTTCCAAATTAAAAAGAATATAATTGGAGGCCTCAGTTGCATAAGAACAGGAGATCTTCCATAATTAATTTCATTTTCTTATGTCATTACTTATTGATATAAAAAATAAATCAGGAAGATTTAATAGGTCGCTTAAGACTCTTTACACTTTAGTTGTTTATTTTAACTGAGCTGACAAATTCTTTTATCTAGTCAGACAGCACAGCCAGTTGGCCCACTATTATAAGTGGTAGCACTATATATGTCATTTCCTTGTCAGCAAGACCTGAAGGATATTGTGGTAAATGGTATTTTTTTTGTTCCTGTTTAATCTTCTTCTCAATTATTTGTTACCTTCAGCTCATTACTGAAAAACAGAAAACTCATCTTTAATCATTTAGCATTTAATGGAGATGCTCTTTTCTCCAGACAGGATTTTCTGCAAGATGCACATCTTTCCAAAGAGATTATCTTGAGTTGTCCACCGTGAAGTCATGGCAGAGGACAAAAGCTCAGGAAATTAAAACATGTATCCACAGAAGTTAGCTGGATCTGGAGCCTCTCCAGAGCCTTTAGTCAAAGCCGGCAGTTCTTTGCCTTGGCCATCATTGCTGAGGCTTCCAGACCAAGCTTATAATTAACTGTCAAACGAGAACTAAAATGTAATTCAAAGCAAACAATTATTTAAACACATGCCCAGAGTCTTCTTACGGTCTGGAAACTATGACTCAGGTAAGACTTCTCAATCCTGTTACTGAAGAGAAGAAATATCACCTAACTTCAGTCATACAAGTAAATTTAAGTAACCTAAGTCATAGGTCCTGAAGAATCACTTGAAACAGATGCCTGAGGCTCTTTCTTTTCATCCCTACCCATAAACAGCAGTTAACACCTGCTTGCTGAGGTGGGAGGCCCCTCTTATATTACAGGTATAACCAAACACCTGCATTTCTCTAGCTTTGGTAATTGTCCACTGATCTCTCCTTGGCTTAAAAGGAAAAACCATATTTTCCTCCCTAGGAAAGTTTTAGACAGTGAAAATGTCCATTATATTGTGTTCTCTGGGGAGTGTAGTTATTTATTGGATGCAAGTGCATTTGTTTCCTTAGATATTGTAATCTGAGAAGATGCTATAATGCAATGTTTATCCTTCCTGTAAGATGCTACATATGATTTACACATTTTAAAATTTACATTCTAAAAACGTACTGCAAGCATGTGTAAACTCTTAGTTAAAGAGGCAGTGTGCAATATAAATGGATAAATTAAACCCAAGGTATACCTGCCGTATAACTTAGGGAGATTTTCATGGAGTATGACTTGAATGCAACTAAGATCCCAAAAGGTAAAATATATGAACTCCCACCCAATATCAACAGTGTTCCAAAACCAAGGGACATTCCTATTTTTTAAATTTGAAAAGAGTTCCAGATAGAAAAAAATATGTACTTTTCTGAATTTACCATCATTACATGCATTTCTCATAGCTCTTTCTTTTTCTTTCTCTACCCATGCATTTTCTTTGGGTGTTTAGCAGTTCCCTCAGGGCAGAGCCAATTATTTATGACATACTTTCCCATGTAAAATTTATTTGGAAAAACTGTTCCTATGGAAACATCTGTTTTCAAACAGGCTTCTATTAATGTCAAACAATACGATTGCATCTACAATAGAAAATACATCTTTTATTATCAGATACATTTTAATGACTTTGAAAACCAAATAAATTGCACAGAGGAACAAAATGAGTTCTATTCTGTGAAATTGTCAAGTGGATATTCAACTGTCATCTGGCCATTACAAGGAATTAGAGTAATAATACTCAGCTCACTTTACAGTGGTCCAATTTGAAGGTCTCTTAAAATTTCAAAACAAAGCTTTTAAAAATATCAATCAAAAGTCTGCAGTGGAATGCTATGCAAGACCAACAAGGGTCTTATGCAGAAATAAAACACTGAAGGTTTTGGTTTCAGAAATGTCAAATTTCATGTGTGTGACATACCTACACAGCACAGCACAGCTTTGGCACTAGAAGTAGATTGACAGTCAAGATGCTACAGGCAATTGATTTCTGTGACTTCAGGATCAAGCTCTTGTAATTATGTTTTGTCTTTGTGGTGTTTTGCTGTTAGATCTCTCCTCACTATACCTTCTGCTTATCTTCTGGTCTTTGCAGTCCTCCAGAAGAAAAATGAATCACAGAGCAGCTGCAGCACAGCTCAGCTGAGCAGGTTTTTAATGAAAAAGAAAAGTAATAATTTTCATCTGCCTCAAAATTTGCCATTAAAAAAAAAAAAGTAATTTAAGAACCTACTTTATTAATTACCTTGGTGGTATTATTTGATTTTTAGAAAGTAATACCTAGTAGTAATCTAGTAAGGAGCATGACAGGGCAGGTAGATGGGTGTCTCATAGAACATCCCAGTCCTCCAGCTTGGACCCTTTCTTTGGTCCTGTGCAGAAGTTAATACTGTTAATACAAAGGCCCCTGCTAGCCACCTTCACACATGCAGCCTTGTAGCACTTGCTTATCTTCTGAGTCATCTTCTTCAGGGAGATTTGGGAAAAAATAACTTCCATGCGTGCTGTGTGCTTGAGTGGCTCTTCACTTATTTAAACAATTAACCAAGAGTGCTTTATTTTATAAAAGGAGCTAATTCAGCCAGGGATTGAATAAAATCCAAGGCCATGAAATATAAAGGAAATAAACTGCAAATTCAAGTTGGAGAGTTTTCACAGTTCAAGTTAAGCTGACTTCAGGACTATCAGGAAAAAACCTTACTTTGCTATGGTGGAGCTCCTGAGTGTATGTGAAAGAACCTTTTTGTCTGGTGAACTATTAGAATGCAACATTGCCAGCACAAGAATTAAAAAAATTGTGAACTTGATCACCCAAAACCACTGACTGCTCATTTTTTCTAAGCTGATCTTGTGAGACTGGTTGGAAATACTATTTGGAGCCACGATAAATAATTATTTTCAATCCCCTTTTCATGTAATCAAAGTTCCATACTGGTACAAACTTGTCAACTTGACTATTGGTGGCAAAAATGCTCCTGCAGCTGGGGACTCAAGTCATCTTTTTGTTAAGATGTTTGTTAGGTTTATTAGGTAGTCTTGGTTTCTACACAACCCTAGAAAAAGGAGCTTTCTTCTTATTCCAAATGGCTCTAAAATCTTTCACAGAGTTGTCTAAGCTCAGGCAAATAATGTGTTAAAATTGGCCTCTCTTTCAGATCTGAGGAGATTTTCCAGTGGCTGAAGAAACTAGATAAAACTAAAATATGTAATTGTAGAATATATTATAAATAGTGCAATATATAAAAGAGTAGCAGTACTTAGGCAAATAGTTGAAGTAATTTCTATACCCAAGGGGCAATGGAGAAGGTCCTACCCCAGCAGAAACAGTTGGAAACTGTCTACTCTCTAAAACTAGGAAAAAATTCTCAGCCAACTTGTATGTGATGGTTTTCTTTGTTCTCATGTGTTTCTTTTAAAAAGACTGATGGTCAGTGCATTTTCTTAGACTCAGCCTCTGTGCAGCCTGAACTGGCTCCATCTGGCTCCAGCTGTGGATTAGATTTAGCCAGTTTATTTCTACTGAACTCCATGATGTTTCACTGAGCTGCTGCAGGCAGCATGTTTTCTGTCCTGCAGACTGCATTCCTAGGGTTTATCAATCTATTTTTGGGGAGAACTTATTTGCCAATTTCAATATCATAATGCAACATGCATTGATTTATTTTTCACCCTCTCATCCCGCAAAAAAGAGGCTAAAAGACTTGAGTGGAGGAAATACAGGAATTTCTACCCCCTTATCATGATAATCTTTACCTTTTAACCTCTTAAAGATTGCAGAACTCCCTCTCAATTAAAGAAACAACAGTAAATACTGTTTATTTACTCTGCTGGAAGAAGATCCATAATGACCTGCACCCTCATAACTGAATTAATCTCGCCAATTTATATTCCCAGTATTGTCAGCTTCTCTGATTTTTATTGCATTTTCTAATCTATAATTCCAAAACCTGGTCTACTATGTTCCTATGAGAATCTTTACTTTCACCCTTTTTTGGCAACACTGATAAGTGTAAAAGCTCGGGACCCTGAAGGCAAATGGATTTTCATAATTAATGATATATATTTTCAGGCTAATGGTCATTGGGTAAATAATAATTTTTAATGTTCAATGTGATGAGAACTTCCTGAGTCAGACTTCCAGTTACATGAAAACTGGAAGAAAGAGCATATTTAAATATGCATACATCGTTTAACAAGGGAGGCATTTTTACTTATCTTCCAGGTATGATAGCACAGAAATGAAGTGTTAGCATAGTTGGTGCTCTGAAATTTGCTGAAGACAGAGGATTTTCAGCAAAGTCAATGACTCTACTCTTTGTGTTGCTTGATGTGATATTTATTGGGTTTTTTCCAAGTCAATGCAGGGCATGTTTTGAAAATCTCACTCTTAACCTACATCAAGTGATTTATACTCTCATTTGAAAAACCTCCAAACTTAAATAAAATCAGGGTTTGAGAGTCTAAACATAATTTTTAATCCCTAAATGCAACAGCAGGTATCGTAGGTGTTCAGTTTCTAGACCTCACACTACTGCCACTTAAGCATATATGGCTCATTTTTCATCAGCATTTTCTTCAGCAACTGCACTTTTGCCTTTGAGAATAAACACAAAAATGCAGCACAAACTGTCACCAGCAATGGTGATCTCATAGCCCCGTTTCACAAAGCAACATTTTCAAGCTTTTATCATATGTAGGCTTGATCGTCTCAGCCTGCCCTGAGTATTTGTACTTTCCATGCAGCTCCACCTGAGGTGGATCCTGGCAGCCAGCCCCAGCACTGGGATCCCCAGGCTCATCAGAAAAACCGTGCTGCAGAGCAGAGGAGAGCTGACAGCAAGGACACCAGACCTTGTCATTCAGGAACTACCATTTGCCCAGTAGGCAGCTGGCACCTGAACAAGGAAACTTCACACCTGCGGAAGTTTCCCTTGCTGAGAAGCTGTGGAATGGGTAGGTTTCATCTCTCCTGTTTCTCCTTTTTATTAATACATTTCTGTGTTCACTGAAGAAGGGATGTGTATCTAAGTATCCCACATTCATATGACCTTCAGGTCATAGTGTTTTTGAAACATTCTCAGTGTGTCTCTACCTAATGAATCTTTAAACTTGTGCTTGAGGAAAGGAGGTCAATGGCCACTATTCTTTCTCCTTTTTCTGGGGTAAAAAACAATTAGGATTGGTTCAGACACTTCAGTCTGAGATGAAGTACATGATTATAAGAGAAGTATTTTTTTATCCAGTCTTACATGAGAAACAGTACATATTGGAGGAAAAATCAATGAGTCTCTGTTCTTCTCCAGTTTCCTATGGACCACTACCACCTGATGGTGCAGCCAGCTTGCTGGCCTGTGTGTATGTGCTTCTACAATCCCACATGGCTTTCCATGAAACAGATGGGATATCAAATCTGGGGTTACAAATTCCTCTGAGCAGACAGGCCAAAATTTTTAATATCTCAGTGCTGAATACTGCAGTGTCTAATCCTCCTTTGCAAACCTTGTATTTCTGTAGGTACTGTACTGAACAAAAAGGAGTTGCTACTGACTCTTGTATGATAAAATAAAAGTTTTAGTAAAACAGAAGCTGATCCAATGCATCATTAAAAATCAGAAATCTGAAAGGAGATTGGAAGACTGGCCTTTCTCTCCTCATACAGGAGAATTAGTAGAGAAGTTAATATTGATGCTTCTAATATCATATTTCAAAGCCTAAGTTTCTGACAAGTGAATAATATTATTAATACACGCATACACACAAAAGGAAAATTACTCAGAGAATAGAATATTTTTATTTTTAGAAAACTGCTTGTTTCCTTGAAGTGACACAACAGTTTTGCTCCAAGTACATATCAGCCTGATAAAAGCTAAACAAAATTTCATATTTTTGATCATTCAAGTATTTTAATAAGCAGAAAAATCAGGATAGTACAAATTTAACATATGCCCCAGTATTTTTCATTTATTTTTCCTGTACCAAGAGAATGAAATTAATAATTGCAGAATGTGTTTCCTTTTCTCTTATTTCTCTATTGAATTTATATCCTTGATATTTGTACTTAGTGTATTATTAATTAGCTTTAAAACACACAAAAAGTGCACTATTCATTTGCTTGTTCCAGCTTAATCAGCTATAAAAAGCTACCAAAGTGATGATCACTGTGTTTCATTACATTCCTAGATGAATCTTAAGACCAGATTGCAAAGCTTCATTTCCAACAGGGATATGTCCTTTAGAGGCTTGTGTGCTGTAACAAGATAGCAGTAAATCACATCTTTGTGCCATCATAAATATGTGAAAACACCAGGTTCACCTAGCAAAGGCATTTGTGAAGAAAAACAAACTCCATGGCTGCTTACAACCTCTCCCTAAAAATGTAGAGATGTTATAAAATCATAGTATCATAGAATATAATTTGTTGGAAGGGACCCACAAGGACCATAGAGTCCAGCTCCTGGCCATGCATGGGACACCCCAAGGATCACACCATGTACCTGAGTGTGTTGTCCAAGCACTTCTTGAGCTCTGTCAGGATGGTGCTGTGACCATCTCCCTGGGGAGCCTGTTCCAGTGCCCGACCCTCAAGGTGAAGAACCTTTTCCTGATATCCATTCTAAACCTCTCCTGATACAACTTCATGTCATTTCCTCAAGTCCTGTCACTGGGCACAAAAGTAAAGAGATTGGTTGCTATATTCCAGTTCGCTCTGGAACTTAAGGACAAGAAGCAACTGGGTTCAGTTTCTGTACAATTACTTTGCTTATTTCTGTACAATTGCATTTCTTGTGCCTTTTGATCCAGTAAATTCCATTTATTTGTCTTGAGTTTTCAAGTATTTACCTTTTCCCACAAGAAATGATCTGGAAGTGTTTAACTTACAGCTACCAGCTTAAGCTACCAGCTTACCCAGGGATGGGTACTAATTGTATCTGGTACACATTATGGAGCCTTGTCCCAGTAAATTCGAGCTGATGATTACCATCATGAATTTCTGTTACATATGTTTGGCACCTGCCTTGACTGACAATCAGATTTTCAAGCCAGTCAAACTCTTTATTATGAACTCTGTGGAGAATTAATTCTCTTCCCGTCTTCCCATCATTGTTTCCTATTCATCACTAGCAACAGAGTCTGACATAGTCCAGTTTCTATCTTGCTGATAGATGAGAGGAAAATTTTTGGTAGGAGAAATAAAATCCAACAGGATTTTTTTGGAACAGAGTTCCACACCAGATCTGGTTGAGCTTGAATCTTCCCAGTTTTAGAGTGCAAAACTAAACTCATCTACTAAGCACATACTTATCTACATAAGTATGTGCCAACTAAGAGCCAAATGGAAAATAAAAGAATCTGCCAGCAATTTATTTGAAGAAAATCACTTGAAAGAACAAGAAAATAAAGACTAATTTGGAGGCCAAAAGGACAAGCTTCTTTTTATCTTTGCTGCAAAGACAACATGAATACACCCAGCTCAGCTCCTTGCCAACCCCAGACAATGGCAGCTAATACTTGTAATACTTGTAGGGGATGGGTGACTGGGGNAGCAACCACACAAAATGGAAAGAAAATTGCATAAAGATGGGTGAGGCAAGTACCTGGAAGAGGATTCCCCTGGAAGAAAAAGGAAGAAGGGTGTCAAACAGGGGGGCGGGGTTTGTTGATGGTACTTTGGATAAGATTTTTTTCATAGTCAGAGACTATTATTTTGGCTTCAAACCCACAATGAGATGCAGAGTATATGAAGGCAACATATCCTTAAGGGTGGTCAGATGAAAATGCAACAAATCATGTATGCTCTTAACAGCAGTTAATGCCCTTGTGGAAAACTGACTGGAAGATACTCAAGTCCCCCTGATTTTCTCTTAAGGATTGTTTCAATAGGATTTTTAAAATGCTGAAGTCTCTATTAGTTGTTAGCGATAGGCATTTCAACAGTGTTTATACAGTGAGGTCTGTTGGGTTTTTTCCCTCAGGAAATCACTAGTTAATAAAGCTGTGCTAACCTTTCCTTTTAATTTCAATATTGAAGAAAGAATTACAATGTGAAGAAGTCTAAGATGTACAATTAAGAGAGCAAATGAATCATAAATATAAACAGCTCTAAGAGCGTGTTTAAACATTGAATGGAAACATAAGGTCAGTTTTGGTTAATCATTTGGATAAATTTAGCCCTTAATGGAATCAAGAACAGAAGTATTTTCTTCTTTTGGAAGAAGATATTCTATTGGAATATTCTATTGCAAATAGATCCCAATATTCTATTGGAAAGAGAATTAAGAGGAAAACTGTCTTGCAATGTGAGCACTGAATTTTTGGAATAAAACAACAAATTAGAATATGAAACTCAGAAGTCTGTGCTTGTTATACATGCTGACAAAAATGCAAAACACATGCATGGCAGACAAGGAAATGAGAGACAAAATTCTGATTATAGTTACACACAAAAAAATTCAGTGATCATACTTGGGCTATCTGGTGATACCTTTTTAAAACGCTGTCTTCTTAGTCAATCAAGGGTGTGATTTTGAAGCAGGCTAAAAAACCACTTCTTTAACCTTCTTTAACTGCCTTTTTTAAAAAAGGCAATTTAGTGCTTTAGAAAATGAATATTTATTGCAGATTTATTTAACATAGTATCTTAATAAAATAGGAGCTTGACTCAATCTATATACAGATTTTAAGTATATGAGCCAAAGCTATTATACTAACACATTTCTAAACTATAAAGAATATACAGAAGTCCATTTACATTTCATTGTCAGAGCAGAAATCCACTTCCAACAAAGTGTGAAAATAATAACTTTATATATAAATAATTCTCCTCACAGAAACCTACACAGGACACTATTTTTATCATCTGTCTCAGTTCAGTTCAGTTTATTACAATGGTATTCAAAGATCTGCTGAGCAGATCAGCCTTCTCATTTAATGAACATATGTAAGTTCTAGGAAGCATGTAGCTTCAGCAAGAGTGATCTCCATTTCCTCGTTTGGTGTTACAGTCAGATTCACATGATGCAGTGTAGCAAGAGGAGAACTTGACCTTTCTCATCTGTGCTGCTCTTTGCTATTTGCCCTGGAGACGGAGGAAAGTTGTTTTGGGGTACAAAGAAATGAGAGCTGCCAAAATTTTTATCTGGCTCATTTCAGGTGTATTCTTAGCTATGAATAATTGAGAAAAAGGACTGTCTCCTGCTGAGGGGGGTTGACATTGTCTGGAAAACAGGTGCCCACTTAAGCTGCTCTATTAATCCCCCTTCTCAGCTGAACAGGGAGAGAAAATCATATGGAGAACAACTTGTAGGCTGAGATAAGGCAGTTTACTAAAGCAAAAGTGAAAGGTTGCACACACAAGCAAAGGAAAAATACCAAAGATTTTATTTTCTATTTCCCATCAGCAAGTAATTTGTGGCTACTTCCCAGGAAACAGGTCCTCAATACATGTAGTGGAAGGCAAACATTTTAAATAACAGGTGCCCTCCCTTTCTGCTCCTTTCCTTAGCTCTTAAATCCAAGCAGAAGTCATACAGTATAGAATACCCCTTCGGTCAGTTCAGGTCACCTGTCCTAGTTGTGACCCACTCCCAGGCCCTTGATGGGGGTGGAATGTTGGAGAGACATGGCTGGTGCTGTGCCAGCACTGATCGGCAGGAGCCAAAACACTGGAGTGTTACCAACACCTTTGCAGCTGCCACTGCAAAGGACAGCACTGTGCAGGCTGCTGGGGGGTAAATGATCTCAGACTCAGCCAGATCCAATACCCCTGGATGAGGAACAACCAGATTTAGGAGCATTCTGCTTCCTCTTTTAAGCAAAATTAGTAAAATCACCCAGATAAATCAAGGCAGAGTATTCTGAGGTCTTACCAGAAACCTAAAATCTGTACCATGGTACAACTTCAAAATATTAATCTAAATCCTCCATATTTCAAGAGAGAATTTTCTTACATGGTGCTGGTACTGGGATTAATGCTGCCCATGCACCACAACTCACTTCCAGCATTTTAACAAGCAAATCTACTCCAGCCTGTATGGGCGGCAGCAGCACACTTGTAAATACCTGCTTACATCTTTCTCTGCTCCTCCTTAGGTTTTTATTCAAGGTCCTTATTCCTCGAAACTAATATGGGTGAGAGCAGAAATTCTGTGCAGAAATAAGGTTCCTCATCTTTCAGAAAACTTAGCTTTGGAGTTTCCATAGAGATCTTTTCTGTTCTCATGCTCTGAGACCCTTAGTGGAAATGTATTACATGCCACCAGTAAAATACACGGTAGGTTGTTTCCCCTTCTCTCTTAAATGGGAGTGAAAAAGAAGCTACTGAACACTGAATCTCAGCCTTGAAAAGGCTGGAGTGATTTTGGTCAGAAGGAAAAAGAAGTTTGAAAAACTAATCATGACTACTCTCCTGTTCTCTTCATTTCAAACTTCTCTTGGCTGTCTGGTGAAAGAATACAAAATCCTGCAAGGTGAAAAGAGAAGGCTGTTTCAAGGTTCAGCTCTTGGCCAAGCAGGTGAACACACAGGGTTTCTGAAAGCAGCTGCCTGACTCCTTCTCAAGCTTTGTCATAGAGAGCAGGTTAGGTGCAGAGTGAGCCACAGACGATGCCACTTCACTGCAGTCAGGGCCATGCTCACATAGGGAAAATACACCAATGACCAGAGCATAATCACATCTTGGTTTTATTTAAAATTAATTTTAAATACAGAATTGTTCTGCCTTTTTAATTTGGAATTGTTCTTTTCCCATTCTAGGTTTTTTGGTGTTTTTTTTTTTTTTTTTTTTTTTTTTCTTTAGGCAATACTTTTTTAATTTAATCTGTGTTTTTTAAATTAAAAATACTTCTATTATGAATTTAGGCCCAGGGAATTCTTGGAGAACTGGACATCTTACTTTTGTGATATTTTTCTGTCACTACAAGAGATTGAAGAGATAACGCTCATCAGCAGGTCAGGTATTTTTATAAAAAGTATGTAAATGTCATAATGTGGGTTTAATAGTATTTTTTTTAATTTAATTTTTAAATGAAAGTCAGAAACAGAGCAATTACCTTTTAACTGCCGTAATGAAATGGATCTGATATCCATCTAGCCCTGGAGATTTGCCTTTCCTGGAATCTAAAATAAATAGGGATCAGACAGAGAATTTAAAAAAATACAATTCAACACAACCCCAAACCTTTAATTTGCAGTTGATGTCATTGATATGAGCTCTGTTTATCTGGGAGTAACACATAAGACTGAAAAAAGTGTTTAATGGCTGCCTTAATTTCAGTTAGCTTGGTCAGTGTCCCTTTGGGCACACTTTGTAAGCCAATGGGGTATTATTCTGTCAGGTTTATTGCTATTTCTCCATAGAACCTTAAACTCATGCTTTTCATTAAGAACATTGTTATCTTCTAAATAGTACACTTAATCCTCCTCCTAGAATAACAGGATGAAAACCTCTTCCTATAGCTTCTGCTTGCTTTTCTTTTTGTATAATTTTTCAAACTTAGTGTTGTCAATTCTAAAATGCCTGTGCCTTCAATCTTTTCTCCTGTGTGGCTGGAAAATGTGACCCAATTTTTATTTCCTGGTTTTGCATCTTTTGAATGTTTATTTCATGCTATTTCATCACTTAATTTGAAGTCATGAAATTCAGGCAATTTGTCAAGATACTCTGAATTATTGCTTATGCCAAAGCAAAATGGATTTTGGTTTACAACATCATTCTCTTGTAAATTATCTATGTCAGTCACGTGCAAAAGGCACGGTTTTGATTTCTGTTCCATATTTGGGAACATTCTGAAGACAAAGAAAAACCCACCCTTCTTATTTGTTTTTACTTCAACTGTTGTCTGTGTTTAATTCCAACTGAACAGGGTTGGATGATTCACCCATTAGATTTTCATTAAATTTAAATTAATTCTTATACTTGAGCGTTTCAATTGATCAGTCTTATTCTGGGGTAGAAAACACAATTGTTTATTTGGTATCTTTCTGCCCAGAAGGAAAACACCATAACCAAAGGAAAAGAAGGAGAATAATACATATAAATAAGTTTAATTTTAATGGCCTTCAAAAGTTTTTGATTAAAGAATCCAACTGACCATTTAGAAATACTGCAAAGAAGAATAGCGAAATGAATAAAAAAAACAACATGGATTAGTGCACAAACCATATTGAACAGCTCTAATTTCAAATGAAAGCAGAATATTTGAATTAATAAAGCTCGTGGACAGGAGAACAGCATGTGATGTTATCTTAAGCAATTAAGAAAACAAGTTCTGTATGAAGATTTGGGTAGGATCAGCTCAAATTTGGTGCTTCTATCACCTGCCTTTTATTATCTGTATTAACGACGGTAAACATTTAACAAACTCAACCTTTCATGTAGTTCCACGCTCAGTACCTCTTGATTTTAGAATGATTCATTGATAACCACTTTTTGGGTGCATTTTTAAGAACTTCTTTGGATTAAAAAAAAAATAGAATTCAAAATTATCTTGATAATTTTGTTTGAAAACAATCTATATACTACTAAATATGGTCAAGAGGGAGACCCCTTACCTGGAAAAGAATAATAAGCCAGGCAAAAAAACAGGTCAGGGTGGGGTGTCAGCTCTACATAGAAAGATCTAAGGGACTGAATAGGAAGCTAAATAGGAATCAATATTGTTATACCTGTGAGAAAGGCAAGAAATCTACTTGAATGCATAAATAGGAATATAGTATATAAAAACCACTAATAATAATTGTTCTCTACTCAGACTTGTTAAGACTTCAGCCGGAGTGCTGCAGATAAGTTTTGGTGGTGCAACGTAAGAAGGATTTATACCACTTAAACAAGGAAGGCAACAAAAATGGTTAAGAGTTTAGAAATTATTATATGGAAGGAAAGCTTGAGATTCTACTTTCTATATCTTTTAGGATGATGACAAGGCCTTGTTTCTGAGAGCGAATTTGCCAGGTTCAGGTGTGGTCTGTCCTGTGGCACAAGAACAGAAAGAAAAAAAACTGAACACTCTTCCAACCTTTAGTACCCCAAGAAATTTCCAAGCCTTACCCCAAGGTCACAGTGCCAGGACACCTCTGCCTGAATTACTGACTACCCACCTATTAATATACTAAATATGGACAGGACAGACACTCAGGTCTGATATATGACTGTTGATTCTGCATCCAACAGACAGAGTTTTGGGGATGTCAAGGAATTGTCTGGAGCACTAGTCTGACCCAGGCATTTCTCCCAGCCAGCTGAATATACAAGGCCACCTTGTCCATGGGGCTGTGGCAGGAAAGGATAGAGCTCAGCTGCAGGAGCACAGCTGTGTTCTGTCCTTTTCTTCAGGGCACAAGAATAGCCATACCCTGTTGAATCTGTTAGGATAGGCAGCAGCATGATGTCTTCATAAACATCCAAGTAAATTTCAGGTCTTCTACACAGTAGATACATTCAGATCAGTCATAGAGCTTCTCTTGACAATTTTGGGCTTCATCCTCTGGTTCCAGCTAAGTTTCCTCAATTATCATCACATTATCCTAATTGCCCTCAAAAAATCCATTTTCAAACTCCCAGACTTCAAAATCAAACTGAGAACAACTGCTCCCACTTCCTTCTCGTCTGGCTCTGACTGAGCATGCAGGAGTCCAGCTAGCAAAATAAAGTTGCCAAGCAGTGGTGAAGCAGAAAGCCATGGTCAGGCAGTCACTAGTGATATTCCATAGCCCTCAGCCCCCTCTCCCAGGGTAGTAGAAACAAAGAGGCAGCAACTTGGAGCAAACATGGAAAATGACATGGGAGGTAGGAGGGGGACAACTAGAAGTGGGAGGCATTTGAGGGCTGCAGCTTTGGTCAGTGTCATAACTGCTGTCAGCACGCAGCAGCAGCCCTGTCCCTGACAGGTCTTCAGGGGCTCAGTCAGATGGTGCTGCTGTCTCAGATCAAGGCGAGCAGCTGAGGGAATAAATATAAACATGCTAACATTACGGTCTGCTTGTAATAAACACCAGCAATGCTGCTGACTCCAACAGTGGGCAATTCAGACTGCTTTCTCAAGTAGTGTCTGCTGGAAATCAATTCCTAATGAACAGGGTAGGTGGAAGATAAATGAAAACATCCTATCAATACTGGCAAAATGTCACAAAGGCTTATTTCACTTTCATCATCAACTCACCTGGTTGAGTGTGAATGCTCACGTATTCTCTTTTGACCATAATAGTAGCAAATAATTCTTACAGTATTCCCCCAAGAAGAGCATTTCCTCTGGTTGCTTTGGGAAAAATAACAATTATATAGTAATGCAAGCATTCTAATTAATTAACAAGAAAGTGGTTTTCTTTTTCTAGGAAGCTGGACAGTTTGCAAACTGAAAACCCAAATACTGCAGGTAAATGACTGTCTGGCATGTGTAAAAAAATTATTTATCAAGCAGCTGTTGTTACCTTGGTTTGAAATGGGAACTTGATTAAAAAAAAAAACAAACACACCTCCAAAAGAACAAAAACAACAACAAAAACCCTAAACCAAACAAGTTTTAGTAGTTTATACTTCCGAACTTCAAAGTTACAATATTCTTCAATTATATGAGCAAGGTCTCTGAGACTTTTTTAAACCTTTTAATAGAGGTTTTAAGTCTCTCACAGACAGAAACCTTTCTCTATTACAGAAACTGTATTTCCTAGGTGACAAGTGGAGAGTCTCATCACCTGTGCAGTCAGCAACAGGGGCAAGATTAATTAGTGAAGCTGAGAAGGTTGTTGTGCCTGAGCCTGCAACACAAAGAAAAAAAATATTCTTGCCCTTAGAGCAGACTGCAAGAGGAACATAAATAACTTCTTTTTCTTTTATATGACTATGAGTGAGTTTCACTCACCTATTCAAAGTTGATATATATTTTAGATAGAGAGAAACAGCTGAACACAAGTGATGGTCAACAACATAAAAGTTAGAGATGAGCCTAATATCTTTTTTCAGGACAGTTCTCAGGTTTACTAACAAAAACTTAGAGTTAATTATGTCAGAAAACTGCAATTCTTGTGGGAGTTATACATAACTTTGTCTATCAGCTTGATTTATACTTAATTTTGGAGCTGAGTTTTACCTCATATTTCTTGTTAAGTTATGATGGAATTTCATCTCACATTACAGGGACAGTTAATCCAACAAAGGCGTAGAACTCAGCTTTTTTCAAAACATCTATGGCTCTAGCTCATTGGGATATATAACTGATAAATAAATGCTAAAGATAGTCTACGAACTTTCTTATTTACATAGTTGTTTAGCATAATTTTATATATAAATGCAATCATATGTGTATATATACGTATACACATGAAACACATCTCAAACGTAATGTCCCTATCCCAATTTGGGATAGGACATTCAGTTACTGGTGTAATCCTGTGAGCTCTGTTAATAAACTTGTTGAATTTAGTAGCTTTTAAATCAAGTCTCCATCCTTTCTGTGAGAAAATCTACAACTTCCTCATAAAACCAGGACAATGCTAGTGTGAGGGAGGGTGGATGAAAGATTTCTGTGATATTAGCACAATCATTGTTTATGAAAGTGTTATGACAAAAAAAAAATCAATTCAGAAAATAATTTGCAGTGCAAATCTCCTTCTACAGAATGGCAACTGATTTTTCTACTATAACTTAGCTCATTTTAAAATTGGTGAAGTCTGAAGAATGTTACATTCCCTCTAGACCAGGAGTTCTACACATAGGGTCTTGTAGGGAATAAAAAAGTAATTACTGAAGATCACCCTTTCCAGACAGTTGCTGTGGGCTGTTCAGCCACTCATTTACAATTTAATCATAGGGCCCTCATTGAAATCGGTTTTTAGGTGTTAACTCAGGCTAAAAAAACGGATATTTAAATTCATTACATTTGAAAAAAAAAAACCAGAAAACATACATTCAATTGTGTGGTAGAATTGAGGCTGTTATTTTTGTACAGAAAAGAGGAAACAGTGGAATCCGATTCAGTGATGGTTGTGTTGGTGGTTTTTTTTTTTTCTTTTCACAGACATAATGACTGCTTCCTGATTCAATATAATTTCTACTGTTTTCTTAACATGTTGATTGAGTGACAAAGAATAGTTTACTGTTTCACCAGTTTACTGTTTTTTTTATCTATGGAAAGCTTTATTTGAAGCTTTCCATAGATAAAAAAATACCTTTTTATGTTTCTTTGAGAAGTAGTTTTAAATTTTAAGCATCTTGTACAGAATACAACAGGATTAAGAGTTATACTTCTCAAAAATGACAGGTTTTTAGTGTGTGTGTATATATATAT
>WBNO01006519.1:63939-80612 GCA_013400575.1 Peucedramus taeniatus | reverse complement strand
CACAAATATAGAGTCGGTTATGATATTGAGGTGCTCTTCTGGGAATAGTTCACACACTAATACCATGGCAGCAGCTTCGAGTTGCTGGACTGAAAGCGTAGGGTTGGTTGTTTTGATTCATTGCCACCGTTCTCCTGACTGCCATACCACCACTGCGGGGGAGGTTAGTGAAGATGCATCTGTGAAGATTGTTGGTCCGCTTGTGGTCGGTCAGTGATTTTCGGTGGGAGATCGATATCGATGATCGTGAGCAGCTGAGTCCAAGGGGGTCTTGCTGCATAGCGAATCTCTCCTCCAAAACCAGCAAGGGCTATGACTAGATGCTCTGATATTGTCGTTGACTGCATGGAAAGCTGTTTTCGGAAGGGCAGATATATCTTGGCGGGTTCAATGCCCAAGTGCCTTAGGGCAAGTTTCCTGCCTTTCATGATAAGGTTGCTAAGACACTCAACTCCCGGGGAAAATGCACGTGACGTTTTTCCTAAGACCACCCATTGTATTGGTTGGGCTTTGTCGGGGGCCCTTGAGCTAACGCTTCTACTCCCCCTTTCTTTGTAAAGTGGACATATAAGTCGATGAGTGTGCCCAAATCCCATCTGGTGAGCGTGCTTACTGACATTTGCTGTTCGATAAAATCGAGCAAGCTTGTCGCTTCTGATGTCAGAGTTTTCCGCTCCCATGGGTTCTTCCCTCTCAGGAGGTCATTTAGGGGGTCCATGACCTCAGGAGGAATCAGGACAATGTTGTGGAGCCACTGCAGGGATCCTACCAGCTGCTGCATGTCATGGAGCGTCTTGATGTCTCGGCGAATTTTTATCTGGGGAGGGGTTATGTAGGAGTTTGAAATTCCCACTCGCAAAAAGGTTATACACGGTCCCTTCTTTATTTTTGCGCTCACGATTTCAAAACCATTTGTTTTTAAGGTCTCCGAGACTGTCGACACTAGCCAGTCTACTTGGCTCACTGATGGCGCGGCAATCAGGATGTCATCCATGTATTGAACAATGGTTGTGGTCGGATCGCTGTGCCAGACTGGCGCTAGTGCTCGGTCTACCGCGTTCTGACAGATGGTAGGGGAGTTGACCATTCCTTGGGGTAATACTTTCCATTGAAAGTGCAGGTTAGGCCGTTGGCTGTTCGGGAAGACGACGCAAAAACAAACTGCTCTTTGTCTTCGTCATGCAGGGTAATGGAAAAGAAACAATCTTTAATGTCAAGCACTGCACCGGGCTGCCCTCTTGGTATCATCAAGTTCATGGGCAACGAAGTTTGTAAGGGACCCATTGGTTGAACTTTTTGTTCACCTCCTGCAGGTCGTGCAGGAGGCGGAAACCCTCACCAGATTGTTTGGATATTACAAAGACCAGAGTGTTCCATGGGCTCGTGGAGGGCTCTATGTGGTTCCGCTGTAGCTCGCGGCCAATTAGCTCAAGGAGGGCAATCATTCGAGGCTTTGACAAGGGCCACTGCTTAACCCACACTGGGTCGATCGACTTCCATGTTAGTTTGATGGGTAACGGTGGGGACGCGGCAGTGGCCCTTAGAATAAATTTGTCACCCTGACTTCCAGTAGGGCTAGGGCATCCCTCCCCAACAAGGGTGGGCATTTCAACATAACATATGGGGAAAGGGTGATAGTTCTCCCCGGTCCCCTTTCGGTGCAGAACGTTATTGCTACCAGTTGGGCGCTTTTTTGGGCCTGGGATAGTCCTCCCCTTTTTGGGCCCACCATAGGGGCCTCCTCCATTTTCCACTGTAGAGGCCAGTGTATTTCTGGGATGACAGTAACGTCTGATCCCGAATCAACCCAAAAAGGGAGATAGATAGCAGAGTCATCAGAAGTTATTATGGAGACAGCAAACTGCCCACACTATCAGCGGGTGTCTGCCCACCTTCATGGCCAGGGCCACCCAGGGGCCTCGCCCCCAGGGAGTTGTTCCTGGTATTCCTGGGGTGTAGATGGGTTTAGCTGAACTATTGGTTGAGTCACGAAATTGGTCATTTCTTGGGTGGGCAGTGGGTGCGGGAGCTCCGTGCCCCATTGAAGATTGGCATGACTGGGCCGCTTCATGTCCCAAGTGGGAGGGAGCTATGTGTGGCCCGGATGCCCCCTCCCCTTCCCGTTTCCCTGAGGCTTAGATCTGCATTCTTTGGCAAAATGCCCCTTTTTACCACACACCCAGCATGGCCCCCTAGGTCGGTGCCCTGACTGGGGGCAATTTATTGCAACGTGGCCTGCCTGGCCACACTTAAAGCATGCCATTACACTAGTTATTGCCGTACGGACGGCTGCCTGGATTGGGGCTAGATGTTCTTCTTTTGCAACATGCCTAATCACGTCCGCGATGTTAGACCAAGGTGGTAATGACTGTAAAATTTCCTTAGTGGCTGAATTGCATTGTTGGCACAAACATTCTGCTAACACAGGACCCTTTGCTTCCAAGGGCAGAGCTGAGGAATCGAGTGCTGCCTAGAGGCGGTCCACAAATTGTGTAAAACTTTCACTCTCACTTTGCTTTATCATGGACCATGGCGATGGTCTAGCAATAACCTTGGAAGCAGAGCGGATAGCTTCTCTAGCGGCGCGGGTAGTTGTCATGACCTCGCGGGCTCAGGCCCTTGGCCTGCGCCTGGGGGATGATCATGGTTGGGTCTGTGCCTATTAGCCACTGTAGGCTGGAGCCGTGTAGCAGGTGGTCTGCCCCAGTTATTAAGGCCAGTTGCTTTGCACAATTGTCCTCCCCCTCTTGTTTGAAGATGATCATACCTGCCCCATCAAAAATTAATCTGCAGGTTTGTTTGATGTCAAATGGGAGCATGTTGTCCCCTCCAAAAACGCTATCAATGAGAGTGGAAACCATAGCCAAATTAATCCCTCTGTCCGCAATTGCTTTAACAATTGCTTGTACATCCTTAGAATTTACTAGTGAGTAAGTCCTCTGGTTTCCACCTTGCCCTCCCACTCAGACCGGGAACGCCAGCATGCCCAGTCGGGGCATGCTATTTTTATTTTACTCCAGTCCATAAGCGGAGTTCGCTCCTTTTCTAACTTCCCCTTGACCCAAGCAGGAGCATTGTGGTTGCTGATTTTGTATACCCTCACTTCCTCTTTGTCGGAGTCGGCTACGGACCACTTGTCAAGCCATTCATCCCAGTTAGAGTCTGACTCAGAGCCGAAGTTGACTGACTGGATACTTCCGGACTCTGGAACCGTTTTGTTGGGCTCTGACCCCGCCCCTTTCTCTTAGGGTTGGGCCGCTCCTTCCCCCTAGGCTCGCTCCGCCTCCTGCTGAGGGAGGCTCCCGCCTTATAAGAATACGTTTTCAGACAAGCTCTCTGATTGGCCTTAACCCCCCCAGGCTTCTCCCCTCTTTCCTGCTCACGTGCGTCTGTGTTACCCAATGGACCTTCTCTGTTCCCGCCATCCGCTTCTGCGTCCCTCCCATCCCTTTGGGGTTCGATGTCATTTTGTGGTGGATAAGGCGGGGGTCTCTCCTAGGCACTTTCAGACTCTGATTTAATGGTGGCGCTCCTGGCCTCCTCTACTAGCCCGTCCCAGAATAATTGTGCCTGCTCTTTTCCCTCAGTAAGTGGGTCTGGGCTCAGGGGCTGTAGAGAGGGTTCTTGCGCCTGCAAATCTTCCCCCTTGGCAAGACTGCTCTCATTTATAGTCTGCATGGTCGCCCCAACTCCCAGACGGGGCGTAGCTAGCAAACAGTTTTGTGCGGCTTTCCAGGTCTCTTGCTCTTGCAGAGCCCTTTGCAGAGCCTGTACAACTTTTCCCCATGGTTTAAGATTCTTCCCCGAACCCGAGGACATTATTTCCTCAGCCAGAGCCTTAGTACGTTTATCCCATATTTCTGGGTGGAGTATATCCACCCATCGGTCAATGACCCTGATTTGCAAAAGCCTTGACACGGTGAGGGTAAAATCTTTTGGTTTACAATCAATACCCCATTGCTTATGAATCTGAGATACGACCTTCGTGAGGGCTTCCATCCTCCTCGCTGGTCCGGGAGCATCCTCCCTGCCAAGCTGGTCCAGCCGCTTCGGCCGCTGTTCACCCGTCCAGGCGATTCCCGTTTCCCGGATGATGTCCCAGGTTTCGCCATCACTTGTTGCTTTCGCCAAGGCGTGGTGACCTCGTTCAGGAACAGCACGGCGGCCAACTCCAGGCCGCTCGGGCCATAAGACACCAATATAGTGGATGGAAAAATGACATTTATTAATAAGTTGCATAGAGTATATAACTTGGGTCACTGCGTCACTTCCTTCTGCTTGCGTCATGAACGGGGTGTTGCTGGCTAACTAAAGGGGTTTAAGTAACTTTAACTGCTGAGGGGAGGGGTTCTGTCTGCCCGTACAGCGTGATGTCTTCCAATCACCTATCCCTAATCACCCACAAGCTCCATGTCCAGATATTCACCCAGACTTGTCAGCATGGAATATCCTGGCTCAGAGCAGATAATTCTGTGATGAAAGATGTGGTGGGAAAATGTAGAGTGAATCTGAAGGAGGAATAATTTTGGTGAACCAATCTATAATCCCCATTCTGTATTTCTCAGATTCAAATTCCAGATGTGCATAATTTGCGTCAAGAGAAGGAAGCAGCCAGAGAAAGGAAGAAATAAATAATTTACAGTTATAAACAGCAATCACTGCATATCTTAAATATACTTCCTCATGCACACAGTCACTGAGAGGATTTATTCAAAACCAATTCAAGGCCTAGGACAAATTCTTATTTATCACTCTGAGGGCTTTCCCCACTTTACCACCTCTCCCAGGCTGGAACAAAAGTCTGCTTGGTGGGGAACTGCTGTTTACATCCAACCTGTGCTAGGCATCATCCTTTAAATCCATGTTTACACAAAAGAATCTCCACACTCTGAAACCCTGAACTCTGTGTTTATCCTAAACACACACATTCAACTATTTGCCTGGAGAAATTCTTTGGAAGACAATAGCCACAGGTAATGTTGAGCTTTAGAATGGATGGGCAAGGGAGAAGCTATGCAGTTTAAATGCATGCTATTTTCTCCTGTAGTTTCTGAGTGCTATAAAAATGTTTGGTGCATACTTGAACGGAAATGTGCAATGTTGTTCTGTAGTATACCTTGAGCTAGAAGAGCTAGAGGGCCATTAGATATTGTAACAGAGTGCTGTCTCAGCTGTAGACTTCTCTCCAGCTGAATTTCCTTGTACTCTTTGATAGAATCACCACTTCACATACAATGTACAATTTTCATCTAGAGGTTTTCTTCCACTGCATTTTTTTTTTTTTTCCCTTTGGTTTCCTGACTTCCCTCATGGAAAAAGGCACATTTGTCTCTGTCTAAAATGAAGATATTGTCTGTGTGATTCCTTCCTCTCTCCCTGCTTAAAATCTGCATTTCTAAATTAGGACTGACATGATTTTAATTAAGACAGACCTAAGAGAGAGAGAATGCTCCAGAGAAAGGCTAGAGTAGGACTAACTAGAGAACTCTGATTTCTTTTCAATCCTGCTCAGGCATAATCTTAAAGACATGTAGCAGCACACATGCCTACTCAAACAAGTTGTTAGCAAACTAATTGTGCATTACAAGACAGCAGAGCCACACTGTGCTCATTATACTCTGTTTAAAGATGGGTTTAGTGCAGTCAGAAGGCAAATCAAACATGCCTAGACATAAGGTTGGATGGGGAAGAGTGCCTCTTTCCTTTTAAGAGGCATAGGAGAAGTCATTTTCTCTAGCATCAGTCTGTCTTCGTGAAAGACTGAATACAGAGCCTAAATTGCCTATCTGCTCAACTCAAAGGGGCCTTTGAATAAGAGACTCATTTTCTGAGTTCTCAAGAAGAGAAGGTGAAGATGGACTTGCTCCAGCAATCCATTCCTCTGCCTAGATAGAATGGCAGGCAACAAATGACTAAAGGCAGATGGTTATGCTGGTAATGGATATTTGCAAAAAAAAATACCCAACAATTCTGAGGTGAACAAAAGTTAAGGATTATTTGAAGAGTAACAGGGAGAACTTCCATAGTTATTAAACATAGACTCAACATGTGTGGGAAGTGGAGAACTGGATTGCCCATGTGTATGTTTAGAGCACATGTATGGATATTTATCCTAAGAGACTGAAAAACAGGTATTTTATCTCAGAAGGTACTTCTATACTAATACAAATAGCCCAAATTGATGAAAGACAGAAACCATTTTGTTCATGAACAGCAGACTTCATGTCCAGTCCTGGTGATACATCTAGTCTGCTCATTTCAAAAGGATAAAATTAATGTTGTAGATTTGAATGACCTTATACTAAAACTACGTCAGCCATAACAGGCTTTAGAATTTCTTTGAGAAAAAGAAAGTTAAATTTATCATAGCTGTTTTGCAAGCATTTGGTACATGAGATCCAGTCTTCCACATTCTATGTAGAATAGTAATCCTACATGAGGATGTTCATACTTGTTGGGGGTTGATCTGTTTCCTTTGTGTTTGTGGAATTTTTTCCTGGTGGTTTTGCTAGGTAACTAATTGCTGGATACTTATGGGTGCTTGACTGAAAACAAAAGGGGGTGACAGGTTGCTCCTGGGGAACAGCAGTGAACAGGACAGTTCAGTCCGAGGACACTGCTCCAAAAGGAGGTGGGAATACTAGAAAGACCCTGCTTGTTTTTTCCTGCCATTGGATTTTTCTCCAGAGGAAGACAGGACTCATCTCGTAACCACTGGACTTTACTACAGGACTATTTCCACTTCACAAAACTGCATCTACTACTCAAGGAGGATTCCATCTGGACTGCTTTAACACCCTGACACCCAGGGTGTCAGGTCACATCCCTGACTCTGTCAGGGTATTTTTCTGAGGTTTTTTTTTTGTTTGTTTGTTTGTTTTGTTTTGTTTTGTTTTGTTTTGTTTTGCTTGTCTCTTAGTGCTATTACGTTTGTATTTTTTCTTTGCTTTGTCTAATATTCCTAGTAAAGGACTGTTATTCCCACTCCCAAATCTTTGCCTGAGAGCCTCCAATTGCAAAATTATAATAATCTGAGGGAGGGGGTTTACATTCTCTATTCAAAGGGAGATTCCAGCTTTTTGCTGGCAGGTACCTGTCTTTCAAACCAAGACAATACTCAAAGAATTCAGCTTTAGTTAAATTCTGCCATGAAAGAACTAGGAATTTCACCATAAAATGTGACTCCCTTAGATATCTTCCTTCTATACATTCTTTGCTGTATGTGTACTACTTTTGCAGTATACTCTGTGGAGGCTACAAAGACCCCAATGAGTGCTGCTGTAAACTGTATTATAAAGTGTGATTTGTCCCTTAAGTGCAAGTATTTAATGCTATTTTAGCCATTCCAGGGCATTTAAAATTAGAATTTTCTCTATCCAGCTATCTACATCCTCACAACATTGGAACGTATGTAGCATTCTTTTATGTAAGGTGCTCCATGCAAACACCTGTGATTACAAAGGCATTTGCATTCCACTTTCTTTATACTTGTGGACAGAGCATGTGCAACAACTAGACACCTTACAGTGTAGTTTTCCTGTCTGTATATGCACTGCTAGGCAGTGCAGGACCGTGACTAAACTAGACAAACCTGGTCAGCGAGATGGACTGGGAATAGAATTGCTGGGAAGGGTGTGAGAAGGACTCTGTTCATCGGCGTTCCTTCACAGCCTTCCCTTAGTACCTCAGATGACCACCCATGAGAGGAATTCCTCTCCTTTGGCCTGATCAATATAAGAGTGATCATTTAAAGCTACGTTATGCAGGTCACTGACTGATTTCTCGTGTCTGCTACAGACAGGCTCCAAACTGTCTAAATATGGAAGCCTGCAAGAGACTGCCTTGAACCACTGCTTGTGCAGCTTCCCATGTTACCTGCTGCTCCGTAGAGCTGGGAAGTGCTTATGGCTTCACAGTCTATTGTGCAAGTGTGAGTAGTCTGCACACAAAGACTGGACTTGCATCCACTGTGTTCTGCTCCACTGAACAGCAATCCCCAGTCTCTTTTGCTGTCACCATGCATTTAATACAGGGCCATTAAAGTACTTTAATTACTTATATATTTCCTTAGGTTACAAGGAGAAACACAGCAGCACTCAGTGTACTATTTGTTCCCTGAGAGTAGGAGGCAAAACCATTTCATAGCAGCCGCCAGAGGCAGAGTTCATTATAAAAACTTGACAGAATTGCTGCCCCACCTGATTCCCAGCCCTCAGCACAAATCTGAGCATGGTCCAAGGGTCAGTCCATTACAATGCTGTTCCCTTGCACAGCCCCTCACAACTGATGGTGGATATCTTACTTGTCAGTACAAATGCTCAGAGAGCCCACATGATTGATGCTCATGGCAAAAAAGATTCAGCACATTTTTTTTGTCCATTACATCATTATCTTTCAGAAGTTCCCATCAGATTAAAAATTTCAGTCCGAAAATAGGATATGTCCTGTTCTTTCCTCTTCCCCTCAGATGATTTTCTAGCATAATCATCTAGCTAAGTTGCACTAAACAAAAAACCAAGGGAAAAAAACCCAATAAACAAACAAATGAAACACCCCCCAAAAAAGGGACCCAGGCTGTTGTTTAGTTTCCTCCTTGCTGGCAGAGAACCATAAGGTTTTCTTTACAGAACAGGTTATAGACAAATGTGTAGTGTGAGTAAATATGGAAAGAACTTATTATCCTGGTTACCAGCAGTCCTAGAAGTCCTAGAAGCCAGCATTAGTATACCAGCACATGGTAAGACTATTTTCCCTCACAAGACTTGGCTCATCATCACCACGATCCTGTCAACAGAAACTTCACCTGTGTAATTTCACCATACTCCTGGAGACTGTCTCTGGTGCATGGCTGCTGGTCCAGCTAGAGATTTTATTTTTACTGATGATCTCTGAGACATCCAAGGCCTAGATAAAACTGCAATGGCAGCTCACTTATTCTGAACATGTACATCTCCAGTTCCCTGCAGCACACTCAAGCCCAGAAGACTATCTCCCAGTGTCAGATATCTTTATTGCAGTCCCAAAGTATAGTAAGCAAAGTCCAGTTTCTTTCCCCATCCCTCATTATTTTCTCTTTCCAGACAGTGCTGCTCAAAACTTTCCAGCTGAGGTTCTTCACCTCTGTAGGAGGAAGTGTACCTGCTCACTTGAGGGAGTCATCCTGCATCAGTTCAGGCTGGAAGGGCAGCTTGTAGTGAGCCCTAGAGATAGCAACCACCATATTCTGGGTACACTGCATACAGGGTACACTGCATACAGCATGATTCAAGCCATCTCTTTGATCTTCAAGAGACAGAAGAGCAGCTTGGGTTACTTTATCTGACATGATATATCTGCTCCAGCAATTTGATAATGAATCACTTTTCAGCAACATGAGTTTAAATTGTTTGCACTGAAACACAATCTTTTCATGTGACTGTGACTCCTGGTTTGGTTTTGGGGTTTTTTTCATAAAGCATGGTAGGGGAAAAATATGTCAAAATAGTAGCCTGTTGAAAAGGCTGAAAACCAGCCAATCTGCATTTAAATTTCAGATTACCAAGGTGCACTTTGTATTCTGGGTTATCATGTGTTAGTATCTGGTTTCTTAAAATCTAGGCATTACAATTTTGAGACATCTAGCAAACATATCAAAGAGTTACGAGTCATTAGGTCCTGCAAATACTTTTAATGAGAGACAGGGTTTACAGGACAAGAAGCTTAACACAATATGGGAGTCTTGACACAAATATTTCTTTAAAATATTGTGCTTATCCAGTAAGGGAAAGATTTTTCCTGAATGCTTGTGAGGGGGATTGTAACTAGATGAGCTTTAAGGTCCCTTCCAATCCCAGCCATTCTATGACACTATGATTAGCTCAGTCAAACAGCCAGGACACACTGGCTTTGTGTTCTGTGCTAGACACCTGGGTGCAGCAGCATTACATACAGGTGGGACAAAAAGTGTTTGAAGAGGACGTAGGGAAACTCAGCAGCAACTGAAAGAGGAAACAGCCAAAATGCACGTGCATATTCTTCTTGGTGCCATTTCAAATGCTTCTTTCTTCTCATGGAAGGAGGAGGCTGTGCAGAATCCTCCATGCTGAGCAACTAAATGAATTTTTCCTCATGAAAGTTGGGGGAAATTAGGCTGCCACTGACTCCCATCCTCAGCTATGGAGTGTAATTGTGCCCAGGGCCAGGCAGCTGCTGCCTCCTGCCTCTAAATGGAAAGGAAGAAGTGCTTGTATTTTTAAGGAGGATTTTGACTGAAGCAAATTAGAGCAGTTGCAAAATATACAAATAGAGTTAAATGAGAAGGCTCTTGATTCTCTTCTTCACATTGGAAGGAGAAGGAAAAGCTGAGTCAGCTTTTTTTTTTTTCAGCTGCAGCTCAGTCTTGCTTTGAAAAGGCTTAATAAGGCAGGAGAAATTGGGATTAGCTGGAGACAGGAAGGTTAAAAACCTTGAGAAGACCAGGCACTAATTACCTGTTGGAGAAAGGGAGGATCCATGTCCCATTTCTTCTCAGTTTCAGTCATCCACAGGGACTACCTGTCCCTTTCTTCTGCTCTGAGGTTTGACCAAGTAGTGCCATCAGGATACCATGTTTGTCCTTACTGACCAGGTTAGTTGTCACCATGAACAAGTATCCATCCCTGAAAGTGCCACACAGCTCAGTAATGCTCTGTTTAAGCTACTCTTAAAAAATGTGTATGTAAAAATATGAATATTCTGTAATCTTATAAAATTTCTGTGCTGTGTCACCTTGTGCTGTGTGTCCATGCTAAAGAGGCTTCAAAGCACTCTGAGAATGGAATATCTCTGCCTTATCCAATGTTTTCTTCACTCCATGGCTCATTTGTCATGCCTGGTCCATCTGCCTCCCACTCAGGATGGACTCTGCCCCTTCCTGCTCTCTTCAATTCTTCACTAACACAAACAGGGAAATGCAACCCTGAGGCAATGGCAAACCATTTTATAACACTGACCCTAAACCAGAAGTGCCCTGAGCAGGTGAAAGACTCTTCGTTTAAGAGAATGTATAGGGAAATGATGTCTGCTATGGCTTAGTATAAAGTAAACCAATAATCATTTAATATCTGGTGGTACATAAGTTCAACTGTACAACCTTCTCTTATTTATCAGTACTGTTGAATGAGCAATCAGATTTTTCATTGAAGTCATATATTAAGTTAACACAATGCAAACTCTTTAGTAAATGGTTTTAAATAAAATATTAATACCTTCCAGCAAAGTGACCTGCTCTGATAATTACAGATATTGGTGTATCAGCACATAAGCTATTTGCACCAACTGATGCCATTTATTCGCTCAAATCCAAGAAACACAGCCATTTTAAAACAGGAAAAGAGTAGAAAAAACAATTGGTTCTGAAAGTTCTTGCATATTACGCAACAATTCTGCAGACTGATTTGTTATTGTAAGAAATAGTGAGGCAGATTTGGGGTACCTAAACTATTATGAAAATTTGTTCTAAATCCTAATATTGCTGGAAGTCCCTCTCTTTGTGAAAAAAAAAGTGGAAGTCTTTCTGATAATCTTTTAATACGAGGTTGTTTCTTACTGCACTGAAAAATTAATAAATATGGAGGTCTACATAGCTTCTTCCCTTTGTACTTTGATATCAGACAGTTCCTGAAGGACTGGGCTACCTCATTTCTGTACTGATAAATCAATATCTCTCCTTCCTTCACTCTTTAATTTCTGTGGCTTTCTGGTTGACCTCTGATTTTTAGTTACAAAGGTTACAAATAGCAAAAGGTTGAAACAAATTGCAAAAAGACATTGCTATGCCCTGCATTTGGGACCAGAGCCTGAAGCTTCTCTGTAACTCCTCTCTCTAAAGGCTCCTGGAGGGGCTGCTGGATCAATGCCCTCACTGCCATGGCTGTGACTTCCTTCTCTATTCTGGGCTTTGAAAGCTCTGAGGGGAATGTGAACAGACTGCCAAAATTCCCTGCAGAGGCTGGGGCTACACATAAAGTGGCTTCACAGTTTTAGTTCTCTTCCCAGCATGTGCTTCATCCTGATGGATTTGTGACATCTCCTGCCAGATCAGCATTCACATTCCTTTCCATTTTCTGGGAACCACCAACCTGTCAGGCTCATCACTGTGCCTGGGAAGATCACGGAACACATCCACCTAGAAGCTCTGCTAAGGCACATGGAGATCAGGGGGATGATTCAGGACAGCCAGCATGGTTTCTCCAAGGGCAAGTCTTGTCTGATCAGCCTAATGGCCTTCAGAGATAGAGTGGTTCAATCAGTGGGCAAGGGCTACAGATGTCATCCATCTGCACTGCTCTATGGCCTTTTATACGGTCCCCCTTTAATCTGGTCCTTCTGTCTAAAGGTAAGGAGAGATAGGGATTGGGTGGATGGACTGTTGGGTGAATAAGGAATTGGCTAGATGATCACATTTGAAGGTAATTGGTCAAGCATCCTGGTCACCAGAGTTTCCTCCTGCAGTATTCCTCTCTTTTTCCGTATAAGAGTTAGAAACATGTACCTTGACTTCATGTTTTTTCTACCCAGCAAACAGAAATAATTTCAGGTCACAGGAAGTAGTCCTTTGACTACCATAATCCACTATATATGTGGCAACACCTTAACTCCTTCTCATAACTTATTGGATAAAAAGAAATTCTTTTTGCCTCCAGCCATCCTGAACATGCCTGTCTTTTTGCAAGTGCAGTGTCTTTTCAAATTGTCATCACAAGATTTACAGAGGAAGCTGCCACATTTGCCTTCTGTGACCTTTTCCTACTCCATTTCCTAGAATTTCTCTTCTCTCTTCCTGTTTTTCTCTCTCCAAATGATGCCAGTCATCTCTCTGTGCTTTATTATGCTCAAGCTACAACTGTTGCAAAAGCTTTTTCCCTTGTATCTCCTACCATCTACAACAGTCCTCTTTTCCTGTTGTTTCTTTCTGCTTCACCACTTCTCCATTTATTTTCAAATCTCATCTGAAAGCATCTCTGCTCCCGTGCCTGTGCCTCTTAATTTCTCTCTCCCTCTGCTATTATGTATTATTTAACTTTGATAAGTAGCTTGGGATACCATTTGTGGCAAACAGATTTTACTAAATAAAGCTGTAGTCTACAGTCAGCAGAGCTTACCCAAATTATTTGCTTTTCCACTTGGTCTTCAGAAAACAGTAGATCCCCCCATGATGACAACAAACAGCATTATGCAGATGACCACCCAGTAACTGGAAGGAGGAGAGGTGCTGAGCTGTCTTCCAGGTTTGTGAGGAACAAAAATGCTGCTCTCAGACAGGGCCCTTGGGGTGGACCACAACTCAGCAGAAGGAGTAGGAGCAACCCCTGGGAAACCTGGGGGAAGACAAGGGAGCAGTGCAAAATGTTGTAAGATTGCAAAGCTTATTAATTATCAAGACTCACTGATTAGCTCTGCTTTCCTCAGATCTCATGTACACATGTAAATACCCAAGGCAGACACCTGGCACGAGGTGCACATCTAAGACACAATAGGCTGCAACAAAATTATCTGAGCATTGCTGCAAATCAGCTCAAGGGAAGCCAGCTCAGGGTAAAAAGCAGAGCTATAACCTGCTCAGCTCAAAACTGCAGAGCCAGGCAAGATGCAAAAAGGGCAGCTTGATGCAGTTATGTGGATGGTGGGGGTTATTCCCTTCTATGTATTGGCTTCTATGTATTGTCCTCATCGGCTTTCCTTTAGCTGTGAACTATTAAAACAACCACAAACATAATAACAATAACAATAACAATAACAATAATAATGTTAACAACAATATAACAACAACTTATATTTTGGGGTCCTCAGACACTTCATGAGACAGATGTCATTTGTCAGTGGCTTTCTCACACTTGTCCCGGATCCTGAAGGAATGTCTCCTGCATCCCTTGTGTTCTACACCCACTGTGGCTTACTGATTTAGTAAAAGATGACCTACCCAGGGGATCTGCAGAGCAAGACATTAATATAAACTGATTAGAAACTACATCGGAATAATAACAATTCCTTTGAGATAATAAGAAAAAAAAGTTCCTGAAAGAATGAAGAGTAAAAAAAAGCTAAATTTATTGAATAAATAATTCACTATGAATTATTCACTCAGTTTTAGTACATACAGCTATTAAATTAAAATATTCCCCAATTCAACATATAATGCAAACCAATAACAATTAAAGTCAGCAGTGAAGGAATGTTCTCCAGCAGTGGACGATTGCTATGTAGCTTAGCCACACAAGGATGGCCATTTACTAATTTGCAAAAATGTGAAGCCCAATTCATTTCAAGACAGGAAATGAAATCTTGCAATTTCAGTAAGTATCAATTCAGAGAGGTTCTGGCCATTTCCTGCACTTCATGTCACCACACTCCAATTTATTGCTTTAATTTTGTTTCAAATTTTTTTTTTTAATTGCATTTCATTTCTTCAATTTCTTCTCCAGTCTCTTTCTTTCACTTTGTTTCCTGATTTCAAGATTTCAATGAGTATAATTTTTGCAAATTTCAGTCCTTATCACTCCACCTGATGTCATCCCAATCCATTTAGTTCTATTCACTCCACTTCCAAATTTCCATTTTTTAGATTGCGTTTTTATTTTAGCATAGCTCCTTTATAAAGTATTTATTATCCTTTGTTTTCTGATTTCAAGATTTGATTTCCTCTCCTGAAATGAAATCTTGCAATTTCAATGAGGATCAATTCAGTAAGGTTTGGTCCATCTCTCTGCACTTCATGTCATCCCATTACACTTCATTATTTTCACTTCTATCTAAATTTTTTTCATTGCATTTCATTTCATCAGTTTCTTTTCCTGTCCCTTCACTTTGTTTCCTGACCTCAAAATGTCAGTGAATATAATTTTGGCAAATTTCAGTCCTTTTCACCGCACTCCATGGAATCCCAATCCATTTCCTTGTATTCACTCCATTTCCAAATTCTCTTTTTTTTCCAATTGCATTTGATTTGATCATATCTCCTTTTCACAGTGTTGGTTACCCTTTGTTCTCTGATTTCAAGATTTAATTTCCTTTCCTGAAATGAGGCTCAGCTGGGCAAGCTTTGGTCCATTTCCCTGCACTTCACATCATCCCGTTTGCTTATACTGTTTTCACTTAGTTTCAAATTTTTTTCTCTTTTCTTTTTTTCCTAACATTTCATTTCTTCAATTTCTTCTCATGTCTCTTTGTTTACCTTTCTTCCCTGATTTTGGGTTTTCAATGGGAATAATTCTGGCAAGTTTCAGTCCTTTTCACTGTACCTCATTTCATCTCAGTACATTTTTTTGTAGTCACTCCATTTCCAGATTTTCTTTTTATTTTCAATTGTATTTGATTTGATCATGTCTCCTTTTCACAGTGTTTGTTAGACTTCCTTCTCCTATTTCGATATTTTATTTTCTGTCATGAAAGGAAATTCTCCACAGACAGAACCCTAACCCTAAAATGGCATCATTAGTGGTGGTGCCCAGGGTGGGGTTAGGGGTGCCACTGGGGGCAGCATGTGGAGTGACATGAGAGGAGAGGACAGTCTGAGGGGGGATGGCAGCGTAAGGAGGTTGGTGCTCTTGGCCCCAGACCTGTGAGCCTTGTCCCCTAGCTGGGCAACCCTATAACACTAACTCTGAAACCCTAACCCTGTAACCCTAAAATGGCATCATTAGGGGTGGTGCTGAGGGTGGAGTTAGAAGTGGCACTGGAGGCAGCCTGAGGGAGGGTCCATGCCATGGGGATGGTGTGAGTGGAGGAGGCAGTTTGAAGATGAGGGGTGGCAGTGTGAGGAGGGTGGTGCCCTTAACCCTTGTCCCTTGAGCTTTCATCCTTGACCCTTGACACATTACCTTGACCCAGACTTTTGACCCATGACCCAGACATTTGAGCACAGACCCTTGACCCCAATGTCTGACCTTTTGACTTTCAACCTTTGAACTGTGACCCTTTGATCTTTGATCCCATGACCTTTGACCTTCTGACCCGTGACATGAGGACTTTGACCTCTGATCCCAGTGACCGTTGACCTCCTGACCTCTTTAGCCTTTGACCCATGGCCTTTATCTTCAACTCCATGACCTTTGAACTTTGATCTCCTGGACTTTGACCTTCAAGCACATAACCTTTGACCTCGGACCCCATGACCTTTGTTCCCATGACCCTGGGGTTTGACCTTTGACCCTGTGGCCTTTGGCTTTTTGACCCTGTGACCCTTGCCCTTTAGCAACACAACTAGAACTCAATGACCTTTTAACTTTGCCCTTTGGCCTATGACCTTTGACCCCAATACCATTGATATTTTGTCTATGAACCCTGTGACCTTTGACCTCCTGACCTCTGAAAATTTACTTATATGACCTTTGACAATTGATTCCTGACCATTGACCTTTGACCTTCTGATCTTTGACCCTTTACCTTCTACCCCTGACCTTTGACCTGAGTTCATTTGTGCTTACTTGAGGTATCTGGAGTCCTTGGTAGGGGTTACTTAAGGTCATACCTTTTACCCTTTTTACCCATGACCTTTGATCCCTGATCCATGGTGTTTGACCCCTGACCAAAGATTGACATGTTTTATTTAATATAAGAGAAAGAGGAAGGGGAAGGGGGGAAAGAGGGGAAAGAGGGGAAAGAGGGGAAAGAGGGGAAAGAGGGGAAAGAGGGGAAAGAGGGGAAAGAGGGGAAAG
>WBNO01006519.1:4477-63783 GCA_013400575.1 Peucedramus taeniatus | reverse complement strand
GGAAGGAAGGAAGGAAGGAAGGAAGGAAGGAAGGAAGGAAGGAAGGAAGGAAGGAAGGAAGGGCACATGGGGGGGTCAGGGGACAGGGACAGAGTCACAGGGCTTAGGTAGAAACATATCACCCTTCTGGGGGTCCCAACAACTTCTCATTGCTCCCCTTCATCTGGTCTTCTGGATGGTAAGGGTCCTTGCCACCCTAGCTATGCCAAAAAGCATAGACTCCCATGGATTAATACATGTTTTGGGCAGGTGGGAGTGCCCAGATGCCTCCCTTGCAGAGGGCCAGTTTGACACTGTCCCTTGCAACACTGTGGGTCTGTTGCATCATGCTGCAGTGTTCTGCTGCAGGGTCTGAGGACCCCATTTGGGGAGGCCTTTGATGGGCCATGACACCCTTCTGTCCTTCATGTGAATGCAGCTTCTCCTGGGGTAAAGGGGCCCCACAGCTGAGCTGGACTGAACAGCAGAGGATGGGCATTCACTGCCTCTCACAGAAGTTTTTTCATCACACACTCAAGGCCTCTCTTCCCTCCACCCTTTGGTGGAGGAGTGCTGTGATGGCCTTGGCATGCCTTTTGCAGCTGCAGTGTCCCTGGAGCTCTGGGCTTTCTGGTCTTCTCAATCCTAATTCTAAGCATAATCCTAATCCTAAGTGGAGCAGTAAAATCAGGTTTTTGCTTAGATGGCCAGTACATGGATTGTGCCAAGAAGAAATGTGGGGAGGAAGTAATAATTGGGCAGTGGGGTGTTCTTTTTCTAAGTGAAATGGACTGAAACCTGCCAAAATGATACTCACTGAAATCTCAGAATCAGGAAACAAAGTGAAATGAAGAGACAGGCGAAGAAAATAATGAACTGTAATGCCAAAAAAAAGAAGAAAAAATAGAAAATTCTGAAATAAAATGAAAATAATAAAATGGCATGGAATGACGTGAAGTGCATGGAAATGGACCAAAGCTTGCCAAATTGGTACTCATTAAAATCTCAAGATTTAATTTCCTTTCATGAAATGAAGAATTTGCTTTCATGAAAAGAAATGAAATCTTGAAATCAGAACACAGTATCAGTTCAGCAAAGTTTGGTCTATTTCCCCACACTTGATATCATCCCATGCCATTTTATTCTTTTCACTTCATTTCAGATTTTTTTTAAACGACATTTTTATTTCATTGATTTCTTCTCCTGTCTCTTTGTTTTACTTCATTCCCTGATTCCAAGACTTCAGTGAGTATAATTTTGGCCAGTTTTTGGCCTTTTCACTTCACCTTGTTTCATCCCAATCCATGTCATTGCATTCACTTAATTTCTAAAGTTTTTATTTTTTTCCCACTGCATTTGATTTCATCATGTCTCCTTTCTGGAGTGTATGTTAGACTTTTTTCTCCGATTTCAAGATTTTATTTCTTTTCATAAGAGGAATCTATTTACAAGCATCAGCCAATCAAAGTGCTGCAATTTACATAGAGATAGTGCAGTTACTTTTTACTGTATCAAAAATTCTATTCATTCTGGTCAGGCATGCTGCCCATGCCATCCAGACCACTGCCTGACTTCAATTCACCCTGCCAGATAAAAGAATTAACTCTCTCATCCATTAAATCAGCAGTAAATCTCCTCCATACTACAGAGGAGCCAACACTTCACCCCAGGTTTCACCTTCAGTTTTAGATGACAGAAGATGGTCTGACCAAAAAGGGCCATGAGATAGATAAAATGTAGACCTTCTAGGCTCAGGCTTTGACATACTTTCTTTGAACTCTTACAGTGGCGTTGGCTTGTTTCAAAGTAAATTCCCTTCAGCTAGCTTTAAAGCTTGTTTAAAATAGTTTCTCTTTGGGCAGTCAGTGGCTATCAGTCTCATCACCTTCTTGACCCCAAGTATGGCAGATGAACAGTTGGGTGACCTGAGGGCTGCCCTTCTTTAGTCTAGTTCTACCAGATGAAAAGGGGAGGGAAAGCCAAAGCAGCTCCTAAATAAAACTAACTTGACCATCTTTTTTTTTGTGCATGCTAGAATCTGGAAATGGTGTGAGAGTGAGCAGAGCTGTTCTGGAGCAGCAAGGTGAGCTGATCTTTGTACACAAACTGTGGTGTTCTCCACTTAGCTTGGTTTCACTGTATCCAGAGCTAACAAATGCCAAGGCTGAAGAAATTTATTCCCTATAAAAATTTCAGCCTTCAAGTTCCAAGTTTATTTAGCTCAAGATGTGGTAATTGCCAGCTCATAAACAGGAAGTATACCCTCCAGTACTGATCTACTTAATAGAAGTTTATTGGATAACATTGACCATAATGATAACTAAAACAGATATACAGCCCCATTAAATGAGGTTTAGTCTTCAACAGCCACGACTCTATCTAGCAGCTTTAGTTAAAGTTTTATCCCCCCTGTTCAGTACTTTACAGTCTTTTGTTCTTTCCTGCCTCTTCTCCAGATTCTGGTGCTTTCTGTGTTGATGTTTCAACAGCACTTTAGCTATCTGAAAATACAGCACTAATAAAAAGTGCCATGAATGAAGGGAGCATAAGGTCTCACATCATCATTCTGGTTTCTTGCCTTGATCTCTCTAAGCACTTCACATTCCCCTTGCTGGGTATGCTTTTGCTCAGCAATCATCCTTCTCTTCAGAAGAAAAAAAAAAAAAAAAACTTTTCTTGTTGATAGACACAAAAAATTATAGCTATAAAAGTCAGTTTGGACCACCTACTCTTAAAAAGAGCAGAAAAGCAGTGACAAGGGAAATAGAGCTTGGGAACAAAGATCAGTTCCTTATTAGTGCAGCTTTGTGTGAAACCAGAGTAACTAGGTGTTTAAGTACTTCTGAGGATCACAGCCTTAGTTTCTTTCCACTGAGTTCCTCATTTTTAAAACACAAATTATTTTCCCACTTCCATAAGAGGATTGTGAGGATAAATACATCGAGATCATGAGATATTCAGATAGCACAGTTAAGAGGATCAAGTGATTGCTATATGTGTTTTCTGTGTTTTCTTATACTATTTTGGTTTTTCAGTGGCTAATATCATCTCTTCAGCCAAGCTATGTAAAAGGAAAATATTTTTCTATTTCTATGAAAGCTTCATCCTATTTTTTTTATTGCTGTTTCACAAGTTTAAATATATTTTTGGATCCTTTACAGTGTTCTCACTATTGTACCTAGATGTTTTCCTAAGTTGTATGGGTAACCACTTCTGTCTTTAATTTCATCAGTTCTCATTAACATCTTGTGGCATTGAGCTCTGTCAATCAGTTTTGGTTTTTGCAGAAAAACGATTTAGGGTTTAGCAGCTTGACATATTTTACCTTCCATATTTGCAAGCTATCCTTTTATCTTTGTACACAGACCTATCTTCATATCTTCTTTAATTGGCATCTTGGTATTTTCTTTAATCTAGTCCAATCCACTTTGTGAAGACAACTTTGTGAAGATCAACTTTGTGAAGAAACTTTGTTTAACTTACACTTGCTTGGCTAATTTTATTTACAAATATGATGTTACTGTGACTTTTGAGCAAAGCTCTATTTTTATTCTATACACTCTGAGGAACTCTAGTCTTCCACTTGCTCATAAACACCATTAGTTTCTGAGACAAGTGATACCTCAGGTCTCAATACATTGTTTTAGACAGAGCTACTAGAACTAAACCATCTCCAACAGGGATACACCATTTGTGCAAAGAGCACTGTAATAGCTCCAGCAATATTTCCTAGCCCATACTTCACATCCCCTCATGTCCAGCTCAGATTTTATAAATCACTGCTCTGTGAGGAACAGAACTCTTCCCTTGATCATCCACACGGACACTCAAATGGTCTCAGTTAGGTGGTTTTACTTTATTTATCCAGCAACCTCTTCTGACTATCTGTGGTTTACCTGGCTCTAATGCTGAGTGAACATATCGTCTCCTCTGCACTCTCCATCTGCATCAGGACAGGGTGAGCAGGAGATCCTTGCTCAAAATGCACATGTGCTCTTTTCTTCCTCTGCAGAATTTTGGCAAGAGGCAGTCACCGCTGGAGATTGTCAGCTGTATATTTTGGAGCCAGAAAATCAGCTAGATCCATTGTTTGCACTAAGACCAGCAAAGGAAAAAAAAAAAAAAAACCAAAACCACCCAACAACACAAACCTGAACTTCTGCTCAAAAGGAACATTAACAGTCAAAAACATAGAGTTCATTAAAGTAAAGTAATATCCTAAATAAAGCTAATGTACTCTCTCCTGTTCCAATGAGCTTCATGAATAATGGATGAACAAAGCTTCATCTTGTTTAATTAATCTGGTTTCAAAATTAATTTGACCCAATACAAAATTAGCAGTCATTTTAGAGCTTTGGTTAATGAACAGGTTCAGGTTATATAAAGAGAATGTGTTAGCAGAAAGTGTGTGAACAGCAAAGGGCAGTATTTTATTCCCTGAAGTAAAAGGCCTGGTTAATTAATACACAACTAAGGTGGGGAATGCACTTCCCTTGCCAAAAGCTAACTTTACTCTGAGGTTTTATTTGCAAATTTAGACTGGCACAGATCTTCTTACCTGTTCCAGAAAATTCCTGAATTTCCTTTAATGGGTATCTATCCTCTTTTTAGAGAGTCTTGCACTGATGCAGAACTGATGCTGCTCCCTTTTTTTAACACAGTCCCTTCTTCTGCCATCAGAGAATGTGGCTTGGATCAGCCTTGGAGCTCTGCTCAGTCTCCCCACCACTCAGCAAAATTCCTATGGCTGTTCTCCCCAGCAGCTGAGGGATCCTCTGGTAGAAAGATGGCTCAGCTTTTTCACCAGCTGTGTCTATGGCATGGATGATCTAAGAAAACAGTAAATCCCTTAATTTTTGTCATGTGTTTAAAGGATTCTCCAACCAAAGAAGACTCACATTTAGATTAGCTTTGCCCCACAACACATGTATAGAACTGTTTCCGTGGAATAAGATTCTGTAGAATTAGGAGTTAGAAAAAATAATTTCTACCTGCTTGTGTCATGTTCCAATTGCCAGGTGTGAAGTTCTGTTTTGCTTTGTGGTTTTATGTGGTGTAACAGCTACTATTTGAGCTGTTGCTGTATGGTGTCCTTGAGGTAAAGGGACTGATTGCATCCTTTACATGCTTTCTTCATGCAGTCAATCTCAATCTTTGGTGATAAAGTCTGGAGAAAAGATGAAATTCACATAAATTAATTGCTTTAGATTATTGGTGTCATAAGTAAGCACATATAGGTTACTTGCTGTTGCAGATCCAAAATAAATACTTGAAGGTGATGAGCCCTTGCTTACACTGATGCTTTTGGGAAATAATTTAAATGAGTGAAATAGTATTATACTGGGGCCAGAGGACTGCAGTAATAAGTTCATGCTTCTTCAAAATTATTTTTCTGTAATAGCATATGATTCTCTTACAAGGAAATAAAAGTGAAAATTTTCAATTTTTAAGAATGATTGTCACACAATGTCATGTTTTGCACATGGCCCTTCTTGGCTCAAGTGCAGCAGGGGATGACAATACAGAACAGAGCAACAGCATTGCAATCTGAAGAGGTGTCTAGCTCCAGTGCTCCTCAAAAGTCCCTCTATAATGGGCAATTCCATAAGCCTTACTGTCAACTCAGCTATGCAGCCTTGAACCACTGTCTCATAGATGAGGAGGCTGCACTTATAATTAGATTTTGCTGAAAACAGATCATGAAGGAAAATAAATCACCTTCAAGAGACCTTGTGCTTGGTGGAAATATCCTGAATGCATTCGAAGCAGCATCTGAGCCTCGGCTGGGCTTGCTGGATGAAGAAAAAAGCAATAGGACTGGAGAAAAGCTATTAAACTGTGCAAAGTGACGATGTTTAAGGGATCTATTTTACTGTTGATTCATTGCTGCCACCAAAAAGATGAGATTGAAAAGGAAAGAAAAACTGATGGTTTCTCCTCCATAGATTTATGGAGCAGAAGATGTCCAATTCTGATGTGCTACTCTACACACACACACACACACGTTTGCTTCTGTAAAAATGATACTCCACACTACATAATGTTTGCTTGCTGATTTGTGTGTTTACAGCTGGTCCCTGCAGATCTTCTACCTGAAGAGCAGGTCCACCATGTGCATGAGTATGACTGAGGAGCATGGGGCATATTGGGAAGGAAAGAGGAAAAGTTAGAAAGGATTCTTTTCTGAACATCAGGTTGAATATGGGGAGAGCCAGCTCCCAGTAAGTGTAAATTAAATGGGCTGCTCTGTCATATCACAGCAGTCAGAAGGCTTATTAATTGCAATAGCCAGTGATCAGCAAGGCACAGGGGATCTCTATTCCCATATCTAATGGAAAGCAGTGTCATGCCTCTTATCCCAGATCTGTCCCACAAAAATATCCCCTTTCCCTGGAGAAGAACCAGCATAGCAAATGAAACAATATGAGTGCTTGGAGGGGCTATTCTGCAATGATGGCCTTATGCAAAATATCCTTCAGCCCTGCTTAGAAAATGTCCAAGATTCACAGGACACCAGTCAGACAGGATTTGATCCTATTGACAGAAATCATCCATGTCTTCTCCTAAGAAGGAGAAGGTAATGGTACATCTAAGAATTCAGCTGATATTTGCTGATGGTCTCACCAGCCTAGTTTAAAGATATCTTCAGGGCCTGTTCAGTCTACCACTGTTTAATAATGTAGGTTCTTTGGCCTTTTGTTAGAAAGCCGTGGGGCCAATGCCCCATCCTCGACTTCCTTGGAGGTCACAGAGATCAGTAAACAATCACCTAGGAACACTTTCAAAACTTCTATTTTTCCTTGGAATGAGTGTCAAGGGTAAAGGAGGAGATTGTGTTCATCTGTTATTTGAGAGGCTTGGAGCTACCTGGAAAAATCTACAACCTTTTTCAAAGACCGAAGTACTTTCAAATCTGCGTACTTATGATGAGTTCCCTGTAAACACCTCACTTTCAAACAGGTAGTTTTGATCCATTTTTGATGATTTATTCAAACCTGTGGCTCACTTGTGACTTTACTACTGTGACATTCGACTTCTTCACCTTGTCATTATCCCTAAAAAGTAATCACTAATGACTATTGACGCTTATCAGATTGCCTTTCTTTTTAAGTGCTTCAATGGAAGCTTTCAGTCTCCTGAACAAGGTAATAACATCAGATGATCCCTTGCCATGGTCTGTGTGCAGGGTTAGCCTGCAGCTAATAAAAGATAAGCTGAGCTTTGCCTCAGTATGTGAAGGCTGAGAGATCACACATTAATTCACATTTGCCACAGGGCAGGACTATGCATGAACTATTACCTTGACTCAACTACTGAGCCCCATAGCCACATTTAAAAATTTAGAAAAGGACCACAGCACATTCAGAAAAGGTGATTGCTGTAATCCTCCCCAGATAGATACCCTTATCTTGTGTTTCAGACCTCGATCATGTATAACTGTCCTAAATCTTTGTTGTTCACTTACCTATGCCTAACTTGTATTTGTCAGAATCTTCCTTGGGGTTTTTATGCTTTTTGCCAGTCTGTTAAGGGCACTCCCTCTAAATGTATCTGAATTAATTGGAAGCAGTCTTTGGTGGGTTTTTTTTCAGGATAATCCTTCTCCTAATGGCGTGTGGTTTCTCCTAGGCTTATCAAGGTTTTCCTTGCAAATTTTAAATAGCACTGATATGAACTCTATACCTTAGGTAAAACTCACAAGAAAGGGAGCAGTCTTAGGGTTTGAAGTTGTATGTTTTTTTTTCTGGGGACATTTTGGGTAGATAAGGAAAAAAGGGTGGGGTAAAGGGATAGGTTTAGGCTAAGGCTTTTTGGTGCCAAGGGGGACATTCCACTTCGTGTTCCACAGACAGGGAGTATTCTGTTGAGGGAGTCACTCAAAGTGTTCAAAAATATTCCATGTTCCACAATGTACTGTAGAAAAAAAATCCCAACATTCTATCCACCAAAACTGACAACTTTTGTTATGCTTTTTATTAGCCTATTTAAGCAGAAGAATCCCATGAAAATAAGGTAGCAAAGCAATAAAGATGCAGAAAAGCTGGGTAAATAGGAAAAAGAAAACTAAAACACATAAAAGGTTTGTGCATTAGATGAAGTATTATGCATTATTTTTCCTTTAACCACACTTGAGGACATGTCAAATGTTTGTGCAATTCTGCAGACACCTCCAGCTGAACAGTCTGGCAACTTCTCCTTGTCGTGGACAGACAAAGTTTCAAAAGTAGTATGTTCTTGGACTTTTGCCACCTTACTCTGATTCCTCCTGGGAGAACAAAGCAGGTGACTGACAAGGTTGATGCTCTCCTATTGAGCTTCTATGTCAGTCTCTGAGTCTTAACACTGTTAGCAATAATTTGCCAGGCTTTTTGTATTTTTTGATTCTATCACTAAGACGAGAGTCACAGAATATCATTTAGTCCTAACTGGCAAAGATGGGGGAAGAGCTGTACATGCTCATACATCAGGAGATCCAGTACATTGTATCTCTGGGCAAGAACCTCCAGCAAAGGAACAGCTCTTATGCTCTGCTGAATTACATCAGCAATGCTTTCTTGTTCATGACCTGAAAATTCCTCCTAGCATAGAAACAAGGACAAAATTAGAATGCCACATGCAGTTGTTGTTTAGGCATTCACTTATTGTAGTTAATGCAGTTGTTATTAATGGACATTTCCCAGGATGTCCTAGTATACATCTCCTATTCTGTAGCTTGTTATACTGGTTGGATGTGGTGTTATTTCAGATACAAGGCCTGGAGTCCATATCCTGCAATAAAGTATCACCCACTGTATTCCCCTGGGACTAGCACTATGATTTTTGCTTTAGGACTGAAGATGGTAAGTAAGACTTTGTTCCTCACTAGCTCCTGTTGACTGCAATTTCTGTGGTTCTCTCCTTATTTCTCCTGCTCAGTATTGTCTTATGAATCCATGTGTATTGAGTCTGGCTGGGATGGAGAAGAATTTCTTCATAGCAGGCTGTACACTGCTGGGTTTTGGATTTGTGATTAAAAACTTGCTGATAACACACCAGCCTTCAACTATTTTACAGTTCTTGCACAATGACACGAATTCATCTTTTTCCCACTCTGCCTCCTTTGGAGAGTAGGCGGGTAGTTAATAAATTGTGAGGGGACACAGGCAGGACATCTGACTAAGACTGACTAAGGAGATACTCCATGCAACATCATGCCATGCTCAGCAATCAAAACTCAAGGAGAGGGGGAAGAAAAGGAAAATACTTTTATGGCACTTGTCCTCCAAAATAACCACTGGCATTCAAAGTCCCTGCTTTCCATGAGGCAGCTAAACATCTGGCTGCTGCTCAGAGAGAAGTAGTGGACAAACCCCTCCTTTGCTTCACTTGCATGCACAACTTTACCTATTAAACTTTTTTTTGTCTTGATCCACAAGTCTGTTTAGCTCCTTTCTATCTTCTCTCCATCCCACAGAAGACAGGAGGGAGGGAGTGGCTGTAGGAGCTTGGCTGCTGGCTGGAGTCCACCCACACCACATGCAAATACCAGGTTTCCACAGGGAACAGCAAATTTGTTGCTCAAAGGCCACTGCCCACTGCTGTTGATTGCAGTGAGCTGTCATAAGTGCAAGCTGATACGGCCATCCCTTGAGGTCTCTTTGTATTTTACACCTAAGATGATTTTTCTTTCACATTTATGTGTCCTGTCAGGTACATGAGTCCATGACTAATGAACACAGGGGGGAAGTTCAAGCTCCTAGAATTATTTAAAAGAAGAGTTTTACCTCTGTTAAACCAAGTATCTACTAATGAGTACACCCTGATTTTAGTAGTCCAAACCATGTACTCCTAATGTTTCTCTTATTTAACTGACACTGACCACGTCAAGTGCTTTTAGTCGCTGCTGACACCAGGTTTTACCGGTATTTGTTGTGAAGCAGTTGATGTAGAACATGTGACAATTCTTCTTGTGGGTTTGGAGAGAGAAATGTTTGAAAAGTGATTCTACCATGCTGATGTTTTTGATGTATCCCAAGTGCTTAGCATGGTCAAATAATCAGCAAAATTCAAATGCAATGATTTGCCTGTCTCTAGCAGTACCCACCCACAAATTCAAGCAAGGGAATGAATGAATGAATGAATGAATGAATGAATGAATGAATGAATGAAATACCAACCTGAAGGCCTAGAAAAGGAGCTCTTCCCTTTTAATATCAAAGTTGGAATTTAGCAAAATTTTGAGTATGTACTAAGGCCATTTCCTTGGATGCTGCTGTAAGTCAGTACATGGGACACTGACTTTTTCTCTGTAAATGGCCATGAATCCCTCTCTTAGAGACACTATCTCTCCTGGTATCTTTGATCAGCTACACATCCCCCAGGTTTTCTGCATAATTTGATATTTTGACTAAACCAAAAAAGCCTGTTTGCAACTATCTGTGGTAAAAACTACACCACAGTAGACCCAACTACAATTATCCTTGGTCTGCTGGTATCCCTCAATTTTTCTGGGGCCATTCTGTTTTCTTTTTAACTGTGGGGTCAATCACCAGTCTTCAGTGCTATGTGAAAACATACCTTCCTTGTGACCTGGAGAACTCCTCCAGCCTTTGAGGTCAGAGTCCAAGAGAAGCTTTTGTTATTCTAGAGGCCTTTCAGTCTCCTAAGCACGAAAGGTACGTTCCTAGGCTATAACCTTCAAAGTTTTCTTCCCAAGAGAGACCATGAACATTTTCAGAACTGTTATCTTGAGGCTCACTGACCTAAATGGTTTCTTTGATTATTTTCAAATACCTTGTTTGTTTTGTTTTGTTTTGTTTCATGAGTTTTCTTTAAACTAAGAGTAGACAAGCTTGTTATTCTTCTGTTCACCTGAGAACAACTTACCAAGACTAAGGTTACCTCCTCTTCTGGCATCCACCCCATCATATATATGTGCTTACCTCCATGAGTTTGTCCCTGCCCACCTGCCTGCCTGCCTGCCTTCAATGAGTTTAGCACTGCACACTGCTGGGTGGGAAAGGCCAGTGTTTGTTTCAAACTGCCTGGCACCAACTTCACAGGGCCAGGCTCCAGCTGGCTCTTGCAGTTACCTCCACTCTGTGTTTTGGAACATGAGAGCATCTGACACACACCAATTACATCTAAGACAAATAGCCAGAGGCAGTGCTTTCTTACATGGTTCTTTCAGAGCAGACATAATAGGTTATCAGCTGACAGTCTCTCTAGGAATTTTCCAAGAGGGTTTTACATTTTACTGGGATAACATTCAGGACACTTGAATGTGAGGATCTTCATGCACTTCATATCTCCTTGGGATGTGTATTATGCTGTTTGGTGATAGATGAGTGAAACTACAAGTGGCTAAAAAGGGAAGATTTCCCCTACAACTCTCTTTCTAAAATATGTCATTCTAAATAAGTAATACAGGCACATTGATCCTTTTGGGGCCTTGCTCCAGTACTAAAAATGTTTTGGATTAAATTTGTCTTCAGTGACTCCTGGCTTGATCATTTCCTCTTTTGCATATTTTCCAGACCTCATTGAGGAATTTCGAACAATATAACCCACTGGGTGTTGGGGGCTTTCTCATAGAAGAGACAGAAAGTCATTTAGGAAAAGCTTTGGACAATATATCTCAAATGCAGAATTGTGACAAAGTTCCTAATTAGTCAAGTGCAATTGTGCCCAGAATGTGTATTTTTAAGAATCCATCCCAAAGAAGAGCAGATTTTTTTTTTTTTAATTCAAAGCAGATGGATTTTATTAGACTATTAGAGGGATGGAGCACCTCTCCTATGAGGAAAGGCTGAGAGAGTTGGGGTTGTTCAGCCTGGAGAAGAGAAAGCTTTGAGGAGACCTTATTATGACCTTCTAGTAATTGAAAGGCGCCTAAAAGAAAGATGGGGATAAACTTCTTAGGAAGCCTGTTGTGATAGGACAAGGCGTAACAGTTTTAAACTGAGGGAGAGTTATTTAGATTAGATATAAGAAAGAAGTGTTTTTAAAATGAGGATGGTAAAACCCTGTCACAAGTTTCTCAGAGAGCTGGGAGATGCTCCATCTGTAGAAACATTCAGTCAGGTTGGATGGGGCTGAGTAACCTGATCTTGTTGAAGATATTCCTGCTCATTATAAGGGAGTTGGACTAGATGGCCTTTCAAAAGTTTCTTACAACTCAAACCATTATACGATTTATGAATTCCTATACCTTTTTGTTTGTTTGTCTGTTTGTTTGTTTTCTACTTGAGTGTTTTCGATTTCTTTCTTGAGAGATATCTACCAAGTTTGGACTATTACAAAAACCATCTTCTTAGAACAAGAGAAGACTGTTGTAAAATTCTTACAGATATCAATTTCTCTCTTTAAACTTGTCCTTCAGCAAAAGCATTTTTTCAGATTACTATTATTTTAATTCCAACCCTTATTGTAGGAACTTTCCTCAAATAAATCTTTGTAGTCCAAGGCTTGTGCTTCTAGTCTGCTTTCTGGAGACTGTGTTTCCTAGTAACCAACATCCCTGTACTGGGAGATCTTGCACATTTTTCACTAAATCTTGAGAAGGGAAAAAATTTGTTTTATTCAGTAAATAGATTCTGACAGCAAAAGTGACCTAGGCATCAAATAAGCAAGCTAGGAAAAAGTGAGCATACTATTTCTATAAAACAAAAACAAGGAGGGTTACATGGGGTAGTTTGTTGAGGAAAAGCTAAAAGAAATGTCAGTTATTTATTGATAAATATTATAACACAGTAATTTTCAAAAACGACAAGATACCAGGACCCTGGCTTACAAATGGAACCCTTTTATAGTATTAGTAGAAACATATTGTTAAAGGCAATTTTGAAGAGAAATGTGAAATGTACTTCAGAGGCAGAAGAAAACATTTTCCTAAAATCTGATAGTTGTTTCTCCTCTCCACCCCCTAAATATTTCTGGAATACAAAGAATACCAATTTCAAAAGCAGTTTTACATTTGACATAAGACATAGGCTCATGGCTCCTGGGTATTGTGCCTGTTTTGGCAAGTAGCTAGACATTCTGCTAAGAATTATAGACTATTGCCCTGTTCCTTCCGTGGAAATAGAGGCATCTCTTTCTAGGTTTCCATGCTGGGACAAGATCTAGGATGATCATGCAAGAATATTAAACCACTACATTTACTCCAGCTTAAGAGACTTAGCAGGTAATTTTGAGGTATGCCAAATCATTAACTATGCCCTCCACCAGAGTGTTCTGGCTTCAGCTCAGATAGAGTTACTTTTTTTCCCAGTAGCTGTCACAGTCCTGTGTTTTGGATTTCAGATGAGAATAATGTTGCTAGCACACCAATGTTTTAGTTGTTGCTAAACAATATTTACTTAAATCAAAGACTTTTCAGCTTCTATCACCACCCCACCAGTGAGTAGGCTGGAGCACACAAGAAGCTGGGAGGAGATACAGCCAGTACAGTTGACCCTAACTGGCCCAAAAGATATTGCATACCCTATGACATCTTCCTCTGGATATAAGCTAAGGGGGAAGCTGGCCAGAGACTGCTGCTTAGGAACAGTCTGGGCATAGGTTAGCAGGTGACGAATAATTGCATCATACATCACTTTTTTGTATAAATAAATAAATAAATAAATATAATTATTATCATCATCATCATCAATTCATTTTTTACTCTATTAAGCTGCCTTTACTTCAATCCACAACTTTTACTTTCTCCCAGTTCTGTCCCTCATTCCACAGGGCTAGAACAGGGAGTGAGTAAGTGGCTTGTGGTGTATAGCTGCCTGTCAGGTTAAACCACAACACAGAAAAAGCCATGGAGGTATAGGTTTTGGAAAGAGAACATCTCCATTGTTTGTTTTTACAACATCTAGTTGGACAGAACTGTAACTACAACTTGAGCTCTTACACTTATTGTTATTTACAAACTCTCATAGTAGCAATGTTATAGCTTTTTATAATTCCTTTGACAGTCTAAATGTGGACCAATATGTTTTGTTATAAAGTTATATTTTAAAACATATTTTCCCTTTTAAATAGAAGTGTGGGTCTCTGCAATAAATGTACTTTTCAGTTCTTCAACTGAATTGCTCATATTATTGTTTGCACATATGTTAAAACTGTGGTCTAAATGTGAGCAGTAAATCTTACACTAAAGTCTCTTAACTTTGGAATTGTTTTCTAGCTATAAGGAATGACCCTTGAGAGGAGAAGTTTAATTTAATCTTCCTTTGGATAACACTCTACTGCTACATGTAATACAGATAGATCACAAAAAAAACTCTGAGTGCTTTATACAGACAAAAAAATTGTTTGCATCCAATTCAGTTAATTCTACAGCAGGGATTCTCAGTCTGTTTTTTATTATATTCCTGCTTTGCAGGTGGATGATTGCTTCTGTTCCAGTGAGTCCTAATGATTTCCAGCATAGACAGTGTCTTTGTTACAGAGGTGCTACATGAAGTAGATATATTTTTTTTTGAATGAGCTCTTTGAAGGCAGAGACTGAATTCCAACTTGAGTGCAAGGCTCTTCAGTCCGCTTACTGTCTTCAGCAAGGTAGGACTGGACCTGTCTTGCAATCTAATTCACATTTGCCTTCAACTAAACCGATGTGCCCTCACTTTCCCTTGCAGTTGGTAATATGCAAAATGCAGGGATATTGCCAGTTCCACCTGCTCCCTCCAGGGCTCCCAAATGCTGACCTGTAAGCTCCTCACCTAGACTGACTTCCCACTTTCTTTGTCACAAGTTTAGGTCCATGAGGAGATGAACCACACCAAGTATTCTTGCTTGCTTTTTGTAAAGTTTTTTATGGTGCTTTTGGAAAGCTCATACAGAGAGCTGATTCCAATTGATTTGAAAAAGAGCAATGCTGGAGGTGAATGGAAAGATTAATGGCAAATGACAACATATTGATTTAAATAGTATGGCTGTGTTGCACTCTTACATGCCTTTGATTTCCAGCAGGTATGAGGTGCGGGGAGACTATCTCCATTTATGACAGCATACTCATGAAATATGCACCAATTTTTGTAACACAAACTCATATCTGATATGCCAATGTCAGAAAATACCTGTGCAAACACTAGGAAGAACAAATGGAAATGCTCTGTCACAGGACAGAACTGGCAGTCCCCTGTGAGATGCTGCTGAGAGCATAATGGGTATACTGGCTCCTGTTCTGGACTTCTTTTTGTGAGGTGCATGTAGACAAGTTGCTTCAGAGTCTGTTTCCATGGGGACATTCTTGGTCTTCCTTATTACATGAGTTAATCAAAATTATGTAAAGGTATGAATTATAAAGTAGATTAGTTTAATCTGTCTTCAGACTCTCCTCCACTTAAAAAATAACATGCCAAAGGCCTGAGAGATATGATAACCATCTACAGGATTATTGTGACTGCTATTTTTACAACTTCCTGCATAATGGGGCTCTAGCCTATAACTGAAGTTGTTACCTAGTATAAGCAACCCAAAAAAAAAACCCGAAAAAGGCTTTCTCTATATTCACAGCTATTAAATACTAGCATAAGAGGAATATCTATCACATTCAAGAAGAGTGTGATTAGATGAAATGGGACTGATTTCCAATTGGAAATGGATGATTTCCAAAATGTCCTAATATAACAGTTAAAGAACAGTTCCCTCTAGCAGTGAGCTCAATTACTCCCCTCACCTCAAGAAACATGGAAGCAAATGCTGGAGATGGCTGTTGGGAGTTTCCAGGAGGTTTTGGAAGTAGGATACATGGACAAATAGAAAACCATAGAGTACATACACAAGCTTTGGCAGCTCTCAAAACTTTAGGGTCCTTCAAAGGATAATACTTCCTCTAGAGCCACAGGTATGGCTACTCCTGCTGACAGTGTATCCCTGGACTGAATAGTACATCAGAGGCCATTTTTCCTGCTCACTTACGCCAGACACTATAGATTCACCCAACTGAAAGGCCTCCTATGGAGTCCTAGAAAGCAGAAGTCAGTGAAACTCTTCTACTTCCCAGGCACATTTCTAGCTTACAACAAAGAATGCTTCAGACCTTCAACAGGACACTCAGGTGCCTTAGCAGGTAGCAAACTTGAGGCTCAGAGCAGAAGCAGAGCTGTGTCTTGGTGGCCTTAACAGTCTGCTTTCTTCTGCAGCCAGTTCTGCATGCAAAGAGCTGCCATGCTTGAGCACAGGCACTGCCATCTGCTGGGTGTGTATGGCCCATTTGATGGTCTGGTGATCACTGATCACTGATTAGAAAAATTGGCCAGAGCAAGTGCTCAAGGGAGAAGGCCAAAAATGTTGCACAGGCAGCTTATGTATGCCTGTGCTTGGAGACATCATTGTGAGACAGGCTGAGAGGCCAAAGCAAGGGGACTAGGCAGGGTTCCAGGTTATCGTCTTAAGTCTTTTTTCCTGTATTTCTAAAGGTTGGTGGGTAATGGTTGGGACAGCATAATGCGTTACGTGTACGTGAATTGCTGTTGGGTAAAAGGCAAGGAGCAGCAGCAGAACATTATATTAGATTTTGGCATCAGAAGCAACATTTTTAGCACTTTACAATCCACTCCTACTTTTCATTACACTCTCTGGCCTTCCTAAGTCTGCTGGGTGGACTTTGGATCCATACATTGAACATGGAGGCACTCTTTTCAAGGGATGAGAAGTGCACTGACAGATCCACTCGGTCATCTGCAATCACAGTTGCCAATGCAGCATGCTAAAGTCTGTTTAGCACTGGAGGAGAAGAATGAAAGAGAAAATGAGGATGTGAGGATGTCAGTCTCCTGCTGCCATGTGTACTTTCACTGCACAGGTAGAGCTCAGGAGCTCAGACCTTTTAACGCACCGTGTCTAATCCCCCTTTGTGCGTCAAACACTGAACATCTCAAAGTGATGACACCCAGCATTCCGGACCACTTCTAAAAATACCAGCTCTGTAACTTCCCTGTGCCTCAGTTTGCCCAGATGAGAAAGGGGCAGATGATGTGTGCATGATTAAATTGAATGTATTCATATTTTAAGTGCTTGGAGAGCTGCAGTAGAAAGATCTTTTATTCGGTGAAAGCTCTGAATAATAGAATCCTAATCTCCTACTTAGGTATGAAATTTCTTCTTGCAGTTCCTGCAGCAATTCCACTGATACTTGATTAGCTAGAAGGTACTTCCAAGAAAGGCTTTTGGGTGTGATTTAAAGTCTGCAGATCATCACAGACTCCACTACATTTTTATAAATACTTTAGGGTTAAGCAGTTAATTAGTTAAGTGGAAAGTGGTTAAGGGTTAATTACATTCATTTAATAATTCTTCAAAAATGTCTTCTTTCCAGTCTGATCTTTATTTCACCTCAGAAGTAAATTATCATGTGTTAATTCTCAAAGTTTTTTTCTAAAAACTGTGTGGATTTCAAAAGAGGCTATTTCTAGGTGACGAGAAATAGATCACTTAAACAGGAAATAGAGGATTTTAACACGCTAAAGTTCAAACATACATTATAGTACATTATAAAAATATGCCTGGTGCTTATGCTAGCTGCTATACAATATGGTGAAATACTAATTAGTAAGTTGCCCATACACCTACGTAAGCCTACAACACCCTATAATCAACACATCTCAAGCCACTAAACAAATCAATCATTTTAGTCCTCACCATAAGCAAATTCTTCTGCTTCACCAGCCTTGAACATTCTGAGAAAACCTATCACAGTCTGACATAGCTTGATGTACCCTGGGATGTGTTTCTTTCAAAATATGTTCTACATACTTAATAAACAATGTATGAAGTCCACAATAGAGATTTGGCAGTGCATTTCCATTACAGCACAAAACAAGAAGCAAGGGAAAGGTTGTGTGGGAGGTGTAAATAATGAGTGGTGGAGAAATATACAGTACTTGAAGACTGATCTGAACTTGTTAACTCTTTCTTTCAGACTTCTTAATATTTTGTTTTTGTGGGTTTTTTCTATTCTTACAAAGAATGTGTAACAGTAATCCTGATTTTTTTTATTTGTTTGCCACTTTTTTTTTAACACCAGTATTTTCTACTTCTTTGGCTTTTTCATTTCAGCATCTTTTTAGTGGTGTTTAGCATACACATCTAAATGAACAGCTGGAAACTATTTGCAAGCCGCATACTCTTCTGCATTGCATCAAGCTATGAATCACTGGCTCCCTCATGAGTAGTTAAGGAGCAGTTTCATCAATGGTGAAAATGTGTCATTTGCCTGTGTGACTGCTTACCAGTGACAGCAACAGGTCCTGGGTAGGCCTGCTGTAAAGATCAGTGAATCAGGAGTAGAGTTAAGAGAATTTAGCTTGAGTCCTGGCAGGCCAGCAAGAAATAATTCAAAAAGCACTGACTCTCTTTTTCCTGAATCAAACATTGTTTTTCTGCCTATAGGCTTGAAAAAGAGAATCAGTAGATCTGATTTTGAGATCTTTTTATGCTACCTGCATAGCAACTTCTCACCAAGTTTCATGCAGAAATCCCAAATTATTTGGGCTGGAAAGCAGCAAGTTGATACAACCATGTTGAAAATAAGATGGTAGTTTGGAAGATTGACTGTCGCTATCAGCTTGGAGCAGTGAACAAGGATGATGGTAATTTCTTCACTTCAGTCAATTTTTAAGTAAAGCTCAAATATTCTTACTCAGTTCCAGCTGGAATCTTTCAACATAGTTCCACATCTCTAATCTGATGTCAGACTTAGTGACTTCCTAATGGTCTTATATGGATGTGTGATTTATGAACATGCTCTCTACTACTATTGTCCTGATATTGCTGTTCTATGTATAAAACATACCACATTTTTTCATATTTTGGGTGAAATATAAGTTTATGTTCACTAAGATTAAAGTGATCAGAAAAAGGAATGAAATATATCATTATTATGCATGACTTTAATAGCATTCCCAGACCCATTCAGACAAATCATGTTTGGCTTTGCAATTCAACGTGCTCTTTGCAAAGCATAAGTGTTCTTGGGTGACCCTTCCAACACATGAAGACAAAAAGGAGCTGTTTGCTGGGATCCTTATGATGAGCTGTGACCGACCAGGCTGAATGATGGTGTAAAAACAGAAGTGCCAGTAACAGAGTGCACCTTGACTGAGGGTAAGTGGCCATCATCTCATCAGTTTGCACACTGCTAGACCTCTGTGGGAAAGGCTCATCTGCTTTCTGTTTGGAGGTAGTTATTGCTATTTGCCTTTCACTTCTTTTATAGACACCACATTGTCCATAATTTTCAGTACATGATTTGGAAAAAATCATGGATGATACCATTGCAAGATCTCACACAGGAGAAAAATGGTGTGATGTGTAGGGCTGGAGTAATAAAAGCAGGAAAAGAAGGAGAAACAGTAGAACGAAAACATTTAGTTCCTAGAAGTCTAAGTTAATAAAAGCACCAATTTGTCTGGGGTTTGGTGCCACTCGATATCAATATTAAAATTTCCAATGAAATGCTAATATTTCCCTTCCATCTCTTCTTAGCATATCCCCCTCAGTAAATCAAGTTTTGTTAGGTAGTAAATATGATTTGAACAAAAGCTCTCAGAGACAGAATTTATATGGAGTAAAGTTGACTCAATTTCTCAGTAATGGAGATGAAAAAGCACTTCACTGTCTTTTTGAAACATGATAATGATGCTTCTTTGTATTTCCCCCAGCATAAAAGCATTTAAAGCTAAAAATACTGGGAATCTGTAATGTAAACAGGATAAAAAGTTTCTTCAAAGATTTCTTCATGGCACACAGGAGAACACAGGGATTTCTTTCTTTTGTGGGGGCCTGAGTTCAAATCCACAGGTCATGCTTGAAAGTGGTGCTTATCACCCACTCAACCTGTGCTTATTCAGAGCAATGAGCAGTCCAAACGGTACAACTTCCTGCTTTCTCTGAGAAATTTGTCCTGGTGTAAGGAGGGACTTGCAGGCATCTTAATGGACAAGACCAGCACAAGTCAGATGTGCTTCCTGATGGAAAGGCTAACCAGTCTTTGGACTGCATTAGTATCAAGAGAAGACATTTTTTCCGCTCTGTTCAGCACTTGCGAGAGAATTAAGAAAATTCCAACTAGACACCGGGAAAAATTAATTCCTAATGGAATGATAGTGGTCAAATGTGGGGACAGTGGCCTAGAAGATACTGAGGTGACTGAGCAGTTGTGGAACAGCACAGACAGTGTTTAATGACACCCTGCTAGAAGTTCTCCACTCACTACCTTGCAGGCTTTCACAGAGCGTAGCTGGATATGTTTTATCTCCAAGGCTGAAAAGGCCAGGTAAATTAGTGATGTCATTATAGGGTTTTGTTGACTCAATTCAAAACTGTGGGACAAGTGTAATCTTGCCTGACACTTGCCTTCTAGAGGTCTTTTCTTCAGAAGGAGCTTTTTTGATGTATTGCCTTTTGGTTTTCCTTCCTATTTTCCCTCCAAAAATCAATGCTAAGTTTCATGATGTCCCATCAGATCAGAAGAACAAAAGAAGCATGTAGGGATATTCATGAGTTTTTATACAACTGAAATATTTTTTTTCCACCTTGATGAGCTCAGTGAGAAATGCTGCTGAATCCTCTTTCCACCTCTTTGTAGGGAAAAGTCAGAACTGGTGCTCGCACTGTTTGCCTAGAGATCAGCTCCCGTGCCCAGCCTCCCTCCTAATTTGCTTGCCATTCCTGCACTGTGCCACCACAGTGATGGGGGTCTTGGCTTCCAGAGGGTTTGCATCCGTCTTTTTTCTGAGGATCTGCTAAAAGCTGACCCAGAGATGAAATAACCATTAAGATGCCATCGAACACATTTTAGGAATTCACTAAATGCTGTGAATAAAGATATAGATTTTATTGTCAGACTGCACAAACAGGGCCCTCATTGAGATATTGGAATTTATGCTGGCTGAATCTGAAATGGCTGGAAAAATAAGGAAACGTGGAAAGCATTGGTATTTGTTTCAGAGATGTGAGAGGAGACCCCAGTGATAAATCATGTGTTGAAGCAAATGAGAGCTAACAAAAGCCAGCAAATTGGCTCTGATTTGCCTTCCATGGGAGGATATAGATCTGTGATTCTTAAGGGGCCCAGAGGGTCTTTCACTTTATTCCTTATCCCCACCCTAAGAGCTTTGTCCTGAGAGGCATATTTTACATGGGACAGATATACATAAAAGGAAAGGTGGGGAAACATTGTGTGCAATAAATAAAAAGAATAAAGAGGAGAGAGTGGATAAAAGATAACCTTTTTAAGTTGAAATCATGAAGAAGGATATGTAAGACATAACATCACATGCTGAACTTCAACAGCTCATATGAGGAAAGTCTTGTGAGTGACTGTCAAAAGCAAGCTGTCTGTGACCCACCAGAATAAGAGGAGCAAACAGCTGTGGTCTCAAGATACATTGAGGCAAAGTTAATACCAAGAAATATGGCCTGGTGGAGTGTCCAGTTTTGGCTAGCTGTGATGTAGATGGGTTAATTTATAATAGCCACAGAAACTGATTGCTAAAATACAAGGGGAACACTGAAGCCTTTTCCTGCCTAAGACAGGAATCAAGCTTGGTTTATTTAGCTCTTATTTAGGGCTGATAGAGAATAGTGATTGCTGCCTAGCAATACATCATGTGGATAAACACTGTAGGAAGGGAGACTGCTGTCTGCCAAATCTAAAGGATATCAATACAAGACCAAATGGCTTTAGAGGATGGTCCCTTGTCAATAATGTGATGGAGGAAAGGAAAAAAACATCATCTCTTGCTTGGTGCTTGATCATTCAATCTATAAAAAGGAATGATGGCCTGCTTGCAAGTGATGGATGCAGGGTAGATTAAATAATTCAGATGGCTTTCTGTCCAGCTTCCTCTCTGCTAAGAAAATCAAAGACAAACAGATGAGACTCCCTCTGCTCCTCATGCAACATCAGTTAATTCCTTCATCTCTCCCTATGACAGAGCAAACCACATGTTCTCACTGGCTTTCGTCAAGACCCCTGAACTTTAGTTTCTTACAAAAAGTTGTAAGAAACTAAAGTTGTTGACCTTCTGATACGAACTCTTTTGTCCTGGAGAGCTGAAGAAGAGTCAAAGATCAAATGAGGTCCCATGGGTGTAATACAATTTCCTGGGATCAGTGTTCTTTGTTTCAAGGAGTGTGTAGCAGAGCTGTGTCTGCACCAACTTTAAAAAAATGACAATGAATAAGAGTACCATGTAAAGCCAATGTAGCATGATTTGCAGAGCCAACTCATGCAACAGTAAGTACTCCAGTATCTTCCAAAATTGAAGATATTGGTGAACGTCAAGAATGCAAGTTCAGCATAGGTATTTCATAGGTAACAAGAAAACATCTTAAAGGAATGTAATCCTTTACAATCCAATCTAATACACTTCAAAATTATTTAACTATCAATTCCAAGACCAGAGAGAGTCACACCATAAAAACTCAGCTACCAGGTCAACAATTGCAAGCCCTAATTGCAATCTAATTTAAACCATTTAAGAGGATATTTACTTTGTCCTACTCAAAACAATAAGGAATAGATACTTGATCAATTCTTTAGCCAAAATGCAGATATCTTTTTAATAACTTAAACTTAGGCTGTTTTTCTCCATTTCTTTGTCTCTCATCCATGTAAATCTAAGCCTGCTGCTGTTTTTAATGTAACTCCTGATTGGGACAAAAAAATAACATAGAAAATTTCTAAAAGAATACCACATCTACCTGCAATATTTATTGGGTTTCCTGCCTCTAGATGGGGTGATCTGACATTTTGATGAATGGATGAAAAAGTAGCCTATTTTCACTAGTTCACTGATATTTGCCTCTGGTGAAACTCTGTGAACATATACTCTATCACTGCACCTGGAAAATCACAACCGAATTTCTGTCTTCAGTGAGAGCCAACCTTGAGAAACCAATTTTTCTGACTAGGATAGAAATGGTTTCCTAATGGATTGATTTCCATCAGGACTTTGATTTCCATTCCTAAGCTTGTGCCTTGTATAACCAGCAGCATTTGACATGCAAGAGTAATGAGGTAATCATGTTGTTTGGACATGCCAAAAGAGCATGGTCCCCTGCCTCAAAGGATATGCTGTCAAAGTATGATAAGAAACAACAGGATTTTCACTTTTGAGGCACAGTTAACATTCTCTTTTCCCTATTCATTTGTCAAAAAATAAGTATGGACCATCAGAATTCCTGAAGGAGACCTTTGCATGCACAGTAATCATGAAAGGATAAACATTATGTTTCCCAAAAACGACCTGTGGACTTAAGGAGCACTATATAATCTTATTCTAAAAATCTCAAAAATCTTTAGAGACCCAAGACCTGTGAGTGTCCTGCCCACTTGTATTATAGTCCGGTTGATGTGGATACTCAGGTGAAGAAAAAGCATAACTACGAATCATTATCCTTAAAGGAACAAGGAACTAAGTGGGTCTCTTTTACTGAAGTCTCCCATTTCGCTCTGTCTAAACATGGAATTTGCTGGACTATGCTTCTTGAGTTCTAACTGCTCTTCCCCACATTAGAGACTGAAGCTAGGCTCTAATGGCTGGGTACTTCTAAAAAGAGAAGAGTTTTAAGTGCCCTGCCATTGTAAGAATGCTGAGAAGGAAACTATCTTTTACAGGGATTATTTCAGGTTGATAGCAGCAGAGTCAAGTGCTGTGATTGGGAAGACTAGTTTCTCCAGTGTCAATTCAGATAGATTATTACAACACTTCTGCCATAGTAAAAGGATGTGCTCTGCATAGTGCACAGAGTGTTACCTGAGTGGTTTTCAGCAGAGTAAAAAAACCTGATTTTTACAGTAGTTGAGGACTTGTGATCTTCATTTTTCAGCATAGAGAGGGAAGACAGGAAGGAGCATTGTTAAGGAAGAGAGAGCCCTGGAGATGTGGAATTTCTCCTGCCACCAGCACCAGTGACTGCTGCTCAGTTTGCTGGAGCAGAAGGTTCTGCCCACCATTATTGATCCTTCCCAGAATGGCCCATATTGCCCTTGGGGAATCTCTGGAAGAGATCAGTAGAAGAGGTTTTGTCAAATATCAGTCAGATGTGAAAGCAGTAGAAATCTTCAGATATGTTACCTTCCATTATACTTTGTGCAAATGGACAACTGGGCAGAGAAAACGGGGAGGGGAGGGAAACAAAGAAAGTGCAAGTTGATCTTTTATTCCTGTTTCCACTAGGGCCTTTCTTTTCATCTGATGCAGCCCCCAGACACCTTCATTACTTAGTTTCAATTTATTATGTTTGGTTCTTATTTTAAAAAATTGCAAGTAGCAAATTCGTAAGAAACAGCAATTAAATTAGCTTGTAAAGCCCCAGAAATGCCCAAAGCTTGTAGCATTCTCCAGCAAATATAAGAGCACTAACTCTCATTTTGTGTCATATTTAAGCTGCATGTCTTCATGCCAGCTCAAGCTCTTCTCACCTTCACTATAGTGTGCAAAGGCAAATGTACACACAAGCAAGATGTGCAAACCTTGTCAGCATATGCATCAGTGCTCTAAACCCTCACAGGCACAAGGTGTCCTTTGTATCCTGTGCAACCTGCTTTTCAAAATCTCATCATTTATCCTGTAAATCTGTCACTGATGCTTGTTCCAGAATATGCTCCCATCTGTATCCCCTTCTCTGTTAAACACATATTTTTGAAAGTGTTTGCCTTATTCCGGAATGACAATTGGCTTGAACAGAAAATTAACATTCACTTGCAGATTTTTTCCTTAAAAAAGGCTTAAAAATAAAAAAGGCTTATAAAAGGCTTAAAAATAGAAGACAGGGACTTTCCCCTCTCCAGCAATGAGGTTTTGTGGCCTGTTATTGACCTGGAGTTTCTGGAGAGGCATGGGATAGTTATGGAATTTTTGGCAGTAGTAAAATGTTTATCAGGTTTAGTCTAAGGGATTTCTAATGAAAAATTAATGCCTAAGTGCGTTCCTTCTGATTTTCTGTCTTTGCATTCTCTTAGAGGGCACATTTAGTGCTTGTTTTTGGAATCCCATATAATATCTATCCATCAGATGGTCATTACCCTTGCCTGTTCACTACCTTCTCCCATTGAGCTCATGCTCTTGAATCTTGACTGGATTTTTCCCTGTATTTATGCATTAGTGTTGCAGTCATCTTCAGGCTATTGGATTTCAACATTTGAATAATATTAATTATTTATAAGTTTTAATTAAAAATTAATGCTTTGTCTGCTGTCCTGGATGCTTGCTTACAATCCTAGATATTTGAAATGTGAAATATATAAGTTTGAATCTTCTTGAATTTCCAAATATGCAGACTGGGTGCTGGGCATGCTGACTTTGACTTAGGAAACATGAATCAGTCCAGTCTGATCTGCCTTTAATAGCAGAATGGAAATACTTTAAATGGATTTAGACACAATCTCAAAATTTTTAGGACCTTTAAGGAATAACACATTGAATAAAGATGTCATAGGAAGGCTGGGAATCTAGGTGTCAGTGACTGAACACAGCACAGAGGTGGGTACAATTGATGTGTAACGAATATTCCACCAGAAAACAAAACAAAACAAAAAGACAGGAAGTAGAGAGAAATGAGAGTTTTCCTTAGAATGACAGAATTTCTGTCATCCTTTGGGAGCAAGAGCTGGGATTGGGAATTGACTGTGCAAAATTTGCTCTGCGGGAAGCTCTTAGGGAGGGACAGAACTGTTTACAATGTTAAATTGAAATGTTCTCCAAAACCTTGCTCTGTCAGAAGCCTGTGTGGCGCTCAAAGATTTTTTCTTCTCCTATAAGGCACAGAATGTTTTTTGCTCATCTGAGGGCTTTCTGAAACAGATGGTAAGTCCCAGTGTGCCATGTAAAATTAGAGAGGAAAACTTAGAGAGGAAAACTGTCTCTAGAAGAGAATGTGCAGAGAATGGAGAAGGGTCTTTATTAGTGATCTTGTCCTTCTCCTTTTTTATTGTAAACCTGTGTAGGCTTCTGGGGAGGACAAGGAGTCACGTAGCTCTGCATTTCTGATGAGATGAGGGAGAGGGAGCAGTTTGACTTTGGGATCCAGGAATGTTAAGTTGTACCCAAACCATTGGTACTGGCTTGGTGAACCAGAGCAGCTCTACTCATATGAAAAGCATGGGGTTTGCTGGAGACTGCTGCTAGGGTTGGGTATTTTTGAGGTTTTGCTGACATACAGAGTTGCATGTGTATGACTGTGCACAGGTTGGGAATACCACATGGAAAGAACAGCCAGAGCTCCAGGACAGGCCAGTATAGGCACAGTTTACATGATGTATCTTCATGCAAGGACAAAAGCTTCCATCTTCTACTTCCCTTTAAAACTCTTCATGTATCTAGGCTTTACTCCTTCAAAACCAACAGAGTTGTACCAATTGGCTGTACCACACAGCCTTTGCTGTCCTCCGCAACCTGCCAATGATGCTTTGACTGGCTAAAGTAAACTTTTGCTGCTTGGGTTGGTCCGTGTTTGTCCTTAGGCCTTTTGACATGTTCTGGCCAGGATGAAATGACTCTCTGCAGAGATATGTATTTTTTTCTGCTGTATGGGTTATCCTTTCAGAGCAGATGGGAAAGGCACATACAGCATTATATCTGCAGTGTTTTAAGAGAGGGAAATCAGCATCAAGCCTGGTTATAAACAACATCTGGAGAATCAATCTCCATTAAACAAGATTGAGGAGGAGGGGAAACTAAGGGGGCAGCTAAGTCAAATAGCAGAAAAAATCCAGCTTTAAATGCTCTTCCGGACAAGCTCCTATAGGACTAATTAGCTACCTCATGACTGGCTAAAATGCAAGAGCTGGCACTTTTATGTTAAGCAAATCACATAAATGTATTTTCCTGACCTTATTTTCATTATATCATGACTTAATACTGCAAGTCTGGTTTTACTACAGGGTATATTCTCCTGCTCTCAGCCTTAAACCTAGCTGAGAGATAAGGGTGCCTAAATAATCTCTGTGTGCCAGGCATAATCCTCCACTGGAAATGAAATGTTAAATTCAGAAACCAGCCAGGGGCATGGAATCACCAGGATATTGCTGGGAGAGGCGGTAAAAGTACCAAATCATGCCAAATATATCTGGTAGCTTCTATCATCATGAGCCTTTTTGGAAAGTGACAAGCTGTTGCAGGAAGGAATTCAGGTAGCCACCATGAACTCTTTACAGAGGATAAACCAGACCTGCTAGCATGGAGAAATGCCATCACTCCTGCACATCCTTGTTGCATAGAGAAAAGTAGTCAGTATGGGGAATTTGTCTTAATGTAGTTTTACACTTTAGTGTCCAATTCTACTCAGGGAGGAGGTGCCTGGGGATTTCCAATACATCTGTTCTAAGAGAGAGGGCAGAGGGAAATTACTTTAATTAAAGTAACAGAGTACACTTTGAACCTTTAAAATCTGATCAAACTGGAACAGAAAGAGGAAAGTGGGGGGAGCCACAATGGAAAGGATTTCTAAAATATAAATCATAAAGCAGAGGGGAGAGAACAGAACAAATGGTAGGCCAGGTACATCTTTCCTAAGTGGTGCTGAATTTAGCCCAAATCCCTCATGCTTTTTTTCCCCTTGGCCATCTGAACAGATGTCTGTAGCCTTCAGACAAATTATAAAACATGGAGGGAGGAATTCTGCTTGGTGCTGTCACTTTGCAAAAAAGTCCCAGCTGCTGGTTTTACTGTGTTTACATCCACTGCTCAGGAACTAGAGGAAAAGAATACAGTAAGTAGCCGGGATTTGTAGGGGACAAGGGGCTCTTCCATCAACCCATTTACTCTTCTTTTGTCTTCCTGTTTACCTCCCAGTGAGCTATCAGCTTTGCTTCCCTTCATGTTGCTTTAAATATAGGCAGCAGGGAAATAAAATGCTCTTTTTCTTATGAGTTTTCATTTTCCTACTCCCTGTGTTTACCGCTCTAGGAGGAAAGTTAGATTGCAACTCACTAAAAGACTTGCAGACAGAGTGAATTTCATGCAACACCTTTGGCTGCCCCTAGATTAATTCCTGTTCGCGCTTCTATTTTAGCCTCTTAAACCTCTCTTCAGTATGGCCTGCCTTTTCAGAAGACCAGGCATGGAGATTTATCTGGAAACTGAGATTACCAAGGCACATAGCTTACCAATGCCATTAAGGATCTAAATCCCTTTGTAAAGCTGAACTTCACTGAGTCTGTTTCCTTGCTGTCCCTACTTCCTCATGCCACTGCCAGCTTCATGGTTTATGGCTGAAGGGACAAAGCTTCAGGTCCATGGGGGGCAGGATGATACAGTGTCATCAAGAAGGGACAGCAGGGTTCACTGTTTGCAGGATGAGTGAGGGATGAACAGAGCATTTGGGCACATTTTACTGACTGGGGGAAGAAAGACCATCTCATTCAGTGAGTGCAATTCAGTTCAGACATAAACTAAAGGTATAAACTTAAAATCTACAGCTTCACTCATCTACAAAAGTCCCTAACCCAGTTAAGAGCTCTGCCTGAAGGCAAAATTCTCATGTACTTCATCCCTAGTCAAAAGCACAGGGAAACCGCTGCAACCACCATGCAAGCTGTACAATGACATGTTGGTGTCTTGCAGCCTTAGAACAGGAAAGACAATGTCTGCACCCTTCATTTGCTGCAGACTTAGCAGGGGTCTTCTTTTCAGGTTTTGAGAGCAACATATCGTGGCAACACATGTGGGAGCCCTTCCTGCTCATATTTCTGGAAGCCCTTATTTCAGTCCCTGGTCACCATAATGTTATCCCTTACACACACACACACACACACACACACACACACACACACACACACACTCACTCAACAGATTCCATATCTTTTAGTTCTGATTTACAAGAAGATGTTATAACAATTCTGTCATCCTGGTATCTGTGTCTGGCAGGCCATCTGGTGAACAGGTTGCTAGAAAAATCCTTTCCATATAACTACTTCCTAATTCTTCAAATTAGTTTTTTTTTTCCCTACTTCACCTTGATGAAAAAATAATCTTGAGCTCTTCATGATGTTGATCTCAAATGAGCTCTAGTCTATTAATTTCTGCTGTGAAGAATTTATTAAACAGAATGTAAAGGGGAGAACATAATAATGAAGCTTTAATTGTCAAACTCTTTACCTTGTTGCCCTCCTGCACCCCAATGAAAACCAAGAAGCAGCTGATGTTAGAAATACTAATTATTTTACTGATAATTAGATGCAATTAGCCATAAACACACCTGATCTCACTTAATAATGGCAAGAGGGAGCAGTGGGAAGGTGTAGGGAGAAGAAAGAACCCTTTTTAAAATGTTGAGATATGCAAAAGCAGCAACAGTACAAAAATAAACCTACAAATTAGAAAATTTGCCAATGTCAGTAGTAGAAAATAATAAGGCTGTGGAAAAGGCAGAATTCTAGAAAAGTGATTAAATAGTTGAAACTTCAGCTGTTTATGTAGTGAACAAAAAGAGGTTGCATTTGGTCTGGCTTCCTATCAGAAGTTTACAGCCTTGTACTTTGTGAGTATCATCTCCTCCTCCACTCTCCAACAAACAGAGTGCTGAATTTTAATCCGCTCATTCTGACAGAGGTGACAATAAATTTCACTGAAATAGTTTGCTCATACACAAGTGCATCTCTCTTCAAGTCTGAGGCAGAGAACCTTTCTGTGAAGGAAAACCCAGGCAATCCACATGGAGACGAGTCTTCATTGGACACCTCACAAAAAGTTTCAGGCAGTCTTTGTACGTCCTTAAACTCCAAAGTCAGTGACCAAGAAAGATATCCTTACAAAAATGATGCTCAACTTGCACCAGAGCTCCCAGAACTCCTCATTCTCTTTTCTCACTGTAGCCATCAGTGAGGAAAGAAGCATCAGCCCTGCTCCCTTTGCTCTGTGACCTGCAGTGTGACCAGGAGGTGTTGGTGGGTCATCAAAGGCCACGTTCACCCCTGTGGGTGCTATAGTGCTGCTGCCAGGGCAGGGAGCATGGCAGAAGGCTCATGGGGCAGCAGACAGGAAGCACATACTCTGTGTGGTACCCCAGACATGGCCCAGCTCTGTGACTCTACCATTACTGTAGCAACTCCCCTTCCACATCTTCTCCCTTCCATACTTGGATGTAGCTTTATAAAGACAGCTCTGCAGCTTTTCTTTTGAGCTTCCCACTCTTCAAAGAAACACAAAAGAAACTAGAAATTTTTATGGTAACAGGCCATCACCCAGGGGAGATTGAATTACCAGTGCTATTTCTTACAGTGAGATCAACAAGCTACTCTGTATATACTTTAGACAATACTTTATGACCTTTTAAATCAACGTGCTCTCAGATCTCTCTCAGCATCACCTATGGCACAAATTCTTTTTCTCCAATTTTCTGTAAGCTGTCATAATTAGATGGATTAGGGGAGCAAACAGTCTATCATTGACCTTCTTGAATGTAGTAGATGAAACTCTGCTATACAGCAGCACATCCCGTTAAAAGCCTGCCTCACTGAACACAAGCTATTTCACAGTGACGGAGGTCTTAATAACTGTGCCTAAAGGGAAGTTATTATTGGAAAGAAATATCAGGCATATAAGCCATGGCAAATGCATGGATGATGTTAGGGCTGGAAACTCACATCATCAGGTTGTGATCCAGGCCAGCAGACAGCAGAGCAAATATGCTGCTGGACTGCTGTGCATAATCTCAGAGTTCAGCATGTGTACCCCATGTACACCCCTGACTTATGTCCTGCAGAGATGCAGAGAAGAACTGAATTTCATTTCTGCCTGTCGTGCCTTTTGCCATGTGTCCTTTCTTATTTATGAGTTTTAACCCACAGCCTGCCACATTACCAAAGTCTCTGTACAGTACACAGCTGCTTTACATTCCTTTTTATTCCATATACAGATGCTTTTGACAAGCCTACATCCTGGTTTCTTTTCTTTGTACTTTTTTATTTTTCCTTTTTTTTTGTTGTTGTTGTTTTTTTTGTTGTTGTTGTTGGGTTTTTTTTTGGGTTTTTTTGGGTTTTTTTTTCTAACATCAATGTGAGGCTCAGTTCAATAGCACAGCTATGCAAAATTATCTAATTGCTTCACTGATGCAGTTGACAGACAAAGCATTCTTTAGAAAAGTGATTTGAGCAGATGGAGTTACAACAGGAGAGACTGCAAAGATAACCTCCCCAAAACATGCAAATTGTCTCTGCTCTTTTTCATAGGACCCTCCTGTTCAAGGGCTTATTATTTTTCTACTTTATTCACAAAAATACCAAATGTTTTCTGAATGTTAGCATGGATTATTACCTTTTGACTCCAACAGTCATACAGCAAAATATTTTGTTGCTTCTTCCTTGCAAGTACTGACTTGTGGGACTTTTGAGGAAATGTATTGCTTTTGACAAAGCTTCCTTTTTGAAAGACTTACATCCAGGATTAAAGCTATATTCATAGGTGGGTGAGACTATCCAAATGCATATCAGCTCAATAAACCCATTAGTTCATAGTTCATTTAGGATGTAACACAGCTACAAAATTCTGGTGAACCAAGATGGACAGGGACCTGAACTCCTCTACAAGTTATGGAGGCTTTAGATAATCTGGGATGTAAATCCCTCTTTCTTCACTTACCTTTTGTTCCTAACTCACATTAAAAAAAAAACAAAAAAAAAACAAAACAGTATAAACAGAGTGTAAAAATTCTCTATCACTCCCTAAAGATTACTTACCTTAATATCTAAAGGATGAAATTTTTTCTCTTTCAGCCAATTTAAAAGCCTGTTTCCCACTCACTGAGCAGGTGCAGGGGGAATCAGAAGACCACTCAGCTTTATACAGTATTTTCCTCTATTGCAAATAGTAGGTATAGAACCTCGAGTTCCCTACATTTTTGCTAAGTTCTTAGAAAAACAAAAGGAGACTCTGTTCCAAAGAGTTTGGCATATTTGGTGAATACCCTGAATCAGCTGTCATGGCCAAAAATCTGCAAATACTAAAATTCGAGTCCCAGCCTTAAACACATTAAAAAATGGAGCTGGGTGTTGCTACAAATGCCTTGACAGGGAGACTTAACCATCACACTGCCCTCAGTAAGTTTCTTGCTCAGTACTGACCGTGGTCAGCCAACATTCCACACACTGCTTTGTGATCACAGCATCACAGAATGGTTTGGGTTGGAAGGGACACTGAAGATCATCTTGTTCCAGTTCCTGCTGCCAAGAGCAGGGACACCTTCCGCTGGGCCAGATTGTTCAGACCCCCATCCAACCTGGCCTTGAACACTTCCAGGGATGGCGAATCTACAACTTCTCTGGGAAACTTCTTTCAGTGCCTCACTACCTTCTGAGTAAAGGTGATTAACAATTTAGACTCAAATATGTTGGTATTGTTTATCTACTGTTAATGAATAACAAGCACAGCTCTAGAATAAGGGCTAATTTTTGCAAAAACCTGAAGTTCATAAATTCATTTTTCAGCTGAAATATTTCTGGAAAAATGAGACTTTCAAGAAAACACCCAAAATTCTGGGCAGCATGAGGTTATGGTCTTCCTAGTAATAGCATCTCTGCCAGTCAGTGTGGACTCTGGATCTACCCTTCTTCTGATTCAAAAGTATACTTTGAGTTAGCTAAGTCTGGTCCGACAAATAAGCTGAACAGCAGCAAAATTCACAAATATTGTGGCCCATGATGATGTAGGTAAATATAATATTTAGACATGGTGTGCACAAACATGCATGTTTGGGAAATAGAGTGGGGCATGGAATGTGGCACCTTCTTTGGATCCTGCACAGCATCTGGGTAGAAGCATGGAAAGGTCTTCAACTGAGAATGAAGGAGTTGAGGGAAAGGTGGAGATGAGAGGGCAAGATAGGAACACTTTTCTCCATGCTACTATTTTCAGCACTGCTGCAGCTAATTTGTGTTTAGATATGAGCAGCTGTCATCTCTGTGCCTTTTACATCTCCATAGAAGTCAATCATGAGCTGGCATATCCCTCTGCTCTCCCCAGGTCTGGCTGCTGCTGGAAAACATTGTTTCAGCCTAAGCATTGCAGTTCTTAGTATGCATGATTTTAATGCGAACACTCAGCAGTAATCTCATATCCTTTCTGTTGGACAGTTTTGCTTTGGCTCATCTAGTTTTGAATGTTGCTGAGTTTTATAGGGATGTTTTCAGTCAGTCTTTAAAATTAATAAGATGAGTCCATTAATACTCAAGTGTATTTGAGGTTCATCATGCCAAAATAAACATACAATAACTTGTGAATTGCTGACATGATGCACAAAGAAGCAATTTTAAGTCACACAGATCCCATACCAGAGTGAGCTTTATCCTAGATGAGGCATAGATAACACCAGTAGAAGAAAAGAGAAGTGACTGGGCAGTATATCAGATATTATGAAATATCAGTGGGATGAGAGCTTTCACAACCTCCATGATAATTAGTTTGAGGTTGGAGGGGATATGAAGGTCACAGACTCTTTCCAAGCTTGGTTTTACAGAGAACAACTAGCAGCAGGAAGGAATGCTGTGAGTAGTGCTCAGCCCATCAAAGCAGCAACCAGGTGCTAGGGTGCATGCAGATGCTGCAGCAGAAGGATCTCATATGAGTTGGAGCATTGGCCCTGTGAATCAAACAGAGCCTGTCATGCTCAGGAAGGTGAAAAAGGGAAGCTGGATAACTCATCAAACATCAAGCTTCTCCTCACTTCATCTCTTCCTCTAGATCATCCTTTATTTTTAATTGCCATAAATCATATGCCTTTACTTAACTGTCATTTCTCATCCCAAAGGACCAGGCATTCACACTGACTCCAGACAGAGCCCCTTTTCACAAAACATAATGGCAATGCTTTCAATTCACAAAATAGTTCCTTGCACTCTTCAGTATGGAGCCTGCCAGGAGGAAAGCAGGGCAGAGGTGTCTGTTCTCTGTGAGCTCAGAGTTCACAGCCTTCCAGAGAGTTCAGGAAAGGCACTGATGTTTACCCTGCTTCTCCTCTTACAGAGCAAAGTTTCCTCTTGGAAATCAAAGATGGTTGGAAGTGCTCCTCTAAAATAAGGGGCAGGAATACAATGAAGGGGAAAGGGAAACACTGTCATTCCCTTGGGTTGTGCGTGTGGGTGTGTATGTGTGTGTGTATGTCTTCCCTTCCCTGCCCTTCCCCTTCCATCTCATTTCTTACAAAACAGGCAGGAATTGGAGAGAGATAAAAGGATGTGGCTCATCTTTCTATCCCTCCCATTTCTGTACTATAAATTCTTAAACAGGCCCAAGAGGGTAAATTGCTTTTTCAAGTTTTATCAACAGGAAAGCAGCTCAGAAGAGTTACAGTTCAGTGCTCAGAGAATGTGTCCATGTTTAGCATGAAGCTTCCAGACCAGAAAATAAATAAATAAATAAACAAATAAATAAATCTCAGGAGGGGTGACTCCCCCCTCCTGATAGTATAAAATTTGCATTTTGTGGATGTAACTCATATCCCTGATGCACTTCTAAGTTTCTGGTCTCACATGAAGTAAATTGCCTTCTGTGGTCAAAATTATAATAAGACCTACCCCAACTGGGACACAGGAGAGATGTGCTGGCCCATGGAGACAGCTCCACTATTTCACAAGGTATTTTCCAAAAATGACAATTTGGGCTTTTCAGATATGCAACATGGCACAGAAAAGTAGTTTTTTAAAGCCTGCTCTGTGCCATAATTCCCTACTTTAGAAACATCAGATGCTATTTCACAAGTTCTAATTTTTAATTAGCAAATTAGCAATTAGCAAAATTGAAAGATGGAGAACCCTTAAAAGAGGACATATATCACCATACATGTACATGTGCTCGTCTGTGACAGAAAATTAGAGAAAAGGAATGCTGATGGACGATATCAGAAAACAACATGAAAGAGAACCATTTCCTTGAAAATTAAGAATGTATATTTGCAACATTAATTTTTGTCTATTCCATTCAAATCCGTTAGGTTTTCAGCTACATTGTTCCTTCAGAAGAACTGACCCTCTTTTCTGAAAGCTCAGGAGAACCAGGGAGGGTCTAATTTGGTGTTGGTTTCAAAAATGAGCCTTGGGAAGAATTTTAGTCTCCCTGAGAAAAAGCTCCATTTAGGGGCTACAGCATGGCAATTTCTGGTTCCTTCTTCTGTATCAAACTGGTTGGCCTCCCCATTAAAGTAATAGAATAGAACTTAAGAAGTCCAAAGCAAAGCATATCTCATCAGTTTTTGAAAGGAGAGCTTTTTATAAGAGGGAAAAAAAAAAAGCTTGCTTTTTTTTGACAAGCAGGTGTGCTGTATTATCAGCCACTCTTCCCACAGGTTTCTGTGGAGTGAGATGGTGAGACAGCAGCAAAAGGGGCAGGCATGTTGGGGGTCCGCTCACAGCTCCATGATGATCCTGACAATAGAGTTTGTGGCTGAATTCTCTTACTTCCTGCAGCATACCCCCTGAAGCCAAAGGGAACTAACTTGCACTAATGCTCCAAGAAGTTAGGATTAATAAATTTCTCATCATCTGCTCCTGAAGCCATAGGCTTGCAATTAAATTCCAAACCTACATTCAGAGTCCTCCAAGCTGCTGGTTTAGGCTGCTGTCATATTTAGGTTGACATTACTATGCCAGTTATAATTTTAGTAGAACCATAGAATTACAGAAACTTTTAGGTTGATGAAGACCTTTAAGATTATTGAGTTCAACACTAATACCACTAAGTCTGCCACTAAACCATGTCCCTGAGTGCCACCTCTGAACAACTTTTAAATATCTCCACAGATAGTGACAAGCCACTTCCTAGGTAACCTGTTCCAATGCTTGGCAACCCTTCTGGCGAAGAAATTTCCTGGTATCTAATCTAAACCTCCCCTGGAACAACTTCAGGCCATTTCCTCCTGTCCTATCACGCATTACCTGGGAGAAGAGACCAACCGCCATGTGGCTACAGCCTCCTTTCAGGCAGTTGTAGAGAGTGACAAGGTCGCCCCTGAGCCTTCTTTTCTCCAGGCTAAACATCCCCAGCTCCCTCAGCCACTCCTCATGGACTCGTGCTCCAGATCTTTCAGCAGCTCCATTGTCCTTCTCTGGTTATGCTCCAGCACCTCAGTGTCCTTCTCATTGTGAAGGGCCCCAGAAATGAACATGCAATTTAAGGCACTAGGCTGACTGCAGGCCTGGTCGTGTTTAGCTGCTGTCAACAAGCACCCCTATGTCCTTTACCTCCAGGCATCTTTCCAGCCAGGCTTCTGTGGAGCTCAGCCTGTGTCACTGCATGGGGACATTGTGATCTAACTGCAGGACCTGGTACTTCACACTGCTGCCAACAACGTGGCAGCAACAATATGTTTATCCCATTTATACAGGGAAAAAGGCCCTCTGCAGTTCTTTCATTCCTGGAACAAGGAGCATAGGCATAAATCTGTAATCTCTGATGTAAAGATCATTAAATAGTAATGCCCCCTTTCAGTATAAGTGAAGCCAATTTTTACCATGCCTTTGTCCACCTTAGTGGATGCATCAGCAGACCTCTCCTTTTTGTCACTGACTACTTATGTCAGTGCACTAATATTGCTATATAAGTGTTGAAAATAATAATTAGAACAGAATAAATAATGAATAAGCTGAATAATTTATTCAAATATATTGCAAAACTTGAACAACTTAGTTGATGAATATATTTAATAACTCACTCTGCCCCTATCTTTGTGAATAATATTTTTAAACTAGATGAGTAATTTGTTTTTAAAAAATTGTAACATTTGTTATATAAATCATCCACTTAATATTGTTCAACCAACTCTAAATAATAGTTCATTACCAGCGAGTGCATTCTTAAATGGTCACTGGAGGCCCAAATAATCATATCTGAGCATTTTGGGAAGACTTTTTGCTTATAAAATACTTACTGTGATTAAATATGATCTTTCTAAATCAGGAAGTAATTTTTACTTTTTAGTGGACTAAAAGAAGACCAAGCAGTAGAAAAAGGGAATAAGGATGTCCTTTTTCCTGAAACCATAGCAACATGCCCATCTTCAGATGGGATGAAAGCTAACACACATGAAGTAGTACGGGAGGACAGAAGTGAAATTATGCCCAAGTTCCTGTTTCCTCATCTCCAGTGTCAAACTAGAGAGAGAAACTCCAGAGAGAAAACACTGAGAAGTGATCCTGAAAGAGGGTGTTGTACCACAGGCTAGAGGGTTTGCAGTGTGTAATTGCAAAGTTAGTATCAATTCAAATCAAGAGAGCTTTCCTCAGTTGGGATATGAAGAGGGAGAACTCCAAGACAGAAGTGTCAAATAAGCAACCCTTTTACCCAAGGGTACTTCCACAGTGAGAGTCAATGAACCCACATTAAGACCAAGAAAGCAGTAACTGTTCTGCTGCCTGATAATCACCAAAGGTCATGAGTGAGAGATTTTCTTGTCTATTGATCTAGGGTGCTTTCTGCAACCCTGGATGCTTTTGTTCAGCTCTGATAGATTCTCAGACCCAGGACTGAGATTCCCCAAGGAGCCATGCAGTGTTCTTGGTAGCATTCCAGCTTTTGATATTGAAGATAATATTTATTGCTCAGGGAGAAAGAGCTCATATTTTTTCAACTCCTACCTGGACTGACTTAGTTGGGTTTAGCCTTGAAGAAGAAAAATATAGCAAAGTGCCCTTAAAGATTACAATTGATTTTACTTTTTACAGCTTTGCTGTAAAGCCTTGGGCTGAAGTATAATTTGCAGTTATAATTATCGTATTTTAAACACACAGTTCTTACTTGTAATCTTCGTGGTTCTGGCTCAGATACCTCTGAACGTGTGACCTTAGGGGTTTTACTCAAGATTTCTCTCCACAATCATCTCATTAAAAATTTTATCATGTAAAGATGAAGCTCACAATCCTACTTTTCTCAGTTACCTGTAAAGCCTTTTGTACAGATAAACCCAGGGAGCCAAGTACACAGCCTCTCCTAGGACCACTGAGCACTGCCACATGAAATGAAATTCACAGGTTGTTCTTTTTCTGAGACAGTTCTTCAGGATCCTCCATGACAGGTTTATTTGTTTTGGTTCCCACTTATGACCACTAGTCTAAGTCTTTGACCTTTGAGCATCTATCTGAGTGAAAGTACAGGGTGTCTTTTATAAGTTTTGAAAGCTGTGTGAAACTGAATGTCTCAAGGCACCCAGGTCAGTACTGTGTGTGAAGATACAAGGCTGGAGTACTGGAGCACTCTTGAGCTTTGCCTTAATTTTCTTACCTACAGGCAAGTTGCCACATTTCAGCCTATAAGAAAACATTGTTAACATTGAGGAGTTGGGATTCCACTGTGCACCCATGTCTTGAGTTAGATGGAACCTTAACAGTCAATAGGTTAGTTGCTTGAACTGAAGATCGTATTTTATTTAACACGCTCTGTGTAAGAACTGGAAGCCTCTTTATATATCCCCACACATACAAGGATTGTCTCTGCAGCAGCTGGGGTTGAAGAAACATTCAGTCTAGCTGGTCCTGATTAATTGAAAAGGGCTTGGAGAAAGAATCATTTCTGTATCAGGCTCAGCTGGATATTTCATACAGAAAAACAAAGTACATGGATGGAAGAGGCATAAGATGTGTTAATAGCAATGCCTGTGCTGGATTTATATATATTTCCAGAGGGCTGAACAAGCAATTACAGATGGGAGAATGTGGAACAGCCATGACTCATATTTTGGGGAAAGTTGACAAGGTTATAGGCAAGTCCTTCCAGCACTGGCAAAATGTCCACACCCCACCTGGAGTCCTTGTCTCCTGCTGCAGGATACCAAGGGAATCTTACTGACTTCAGCTGCTGCAGTTGTAACCAGTGGCAGGAGAACTGCTTTCCCTGACATGCATTTCTCTATTTGTGAAACAACATGTTTAAAATATGGAGTACAGTATGAGTTCCCTTGTGAGAGTCACTGCTTTAGGACATGTGGACTGTGACCTCCTCATCTCTTGTTTTTATAAGCTCACCATTCCATCTCCCTTGCCTTAAGCCATTGCAAATGCTCTTCAAGATATCACCCATGTTTCCAAGTACTTTAAAAGGTTTAGTTCAGCTGGAACTATGCTTCTCATTTTTGTGATAACTTATCTGTTATTTTGTGATAACTTATCTGATAACAGTTAACTTATCTGTTATTTGAGCACAAGACGCATAGAACACATTCATTCCAAGGATCAGAAAAACTCCCAGACTTCCTCCGTGTGTGTGTGTGTGTGTGTGTGTGTGTCTATGTGTCTATGTGTGCACTTTCGTGTGTGTGCAAGTGCAGGGGCACATTTCTCTGTGGAAACTTTATTTGGACTCTCAGTCCCCTAAAAACAAGTACAGCCAATGGATTTGTTTACGAAATTCAGCCACTGAATATTTAGTATTAGAAGAGTCAGTTTCAAGCTGTGCACTTGCAAAATCAGGCAATGACCCATACAGATATCTGCTATCTTGCCTCGATTTATACTGCAATGGGAAGCTCTGTAATGCAGAGTGATATTAAACTAACTGGTATAAAGTGGGCCTCAACCTTTAATTGGCAACCTGGAATGCTTACAGCTCGGCTTGGCTGGACTTCCAGGAATGCAGCCTAAAACCAGCGCAACTCTCAGCTCCTTCTACGTTCTATGTTATTTCACCTCACAGTAGGCAGCCCAATTTACTGCATATATAGACACACTTGGGAACTTATTAAATCATTTAAGTTGTCTGCTTTTATGATATAAAATCATGGCAGCTAGACAGATACAATGTTCTCATCTCAAGCACCTCTGCAATAGTAAATGTTAAACCTATTGTTACAGTTGTATTACTGACCTTTCCCATAATTTCAGAGAACACCTGATATGCACCAAGGTTGGAAAAATTGCCTCAAAAGGTGTAGTGCTTGTTTGCTTTCTACAGTACATAATCACATTGTCAATAAATGACCAGAACTGCTCCATGCTTCCTGTGTTTAACAAATCTGCATTTTGCTTTTTCACTCATGTCTCCTTCTCTAGGCTGAAGAGTCCAAGTATATACTTCCCCAAGCATTTCACTGTTAGTGCAGTGAGAAAATTTGAGTTTTCTGCTAAAATTTTCTTGGCCTTGAAGCCTCGTGCTCCTTGATCTTTCCGTGGCCTTACATAATAACTAGCATCTCTGCTTTTTTGCAGTTCATTTTTTGGTCTTCTTACTGAACTTCAGCACTCTCAGACAATTGTTGCTTTAGGGTTTCTTTTGGTTTGGTTGGGGTTTTTTTGTTTGTTTGGTTTTTAGTTTTAGTAGGACACAGCTTTGAGTTTGTTTAATAATTTCTTCTTATTCCTAATAAAGCTTCCTTATGCTTCTGCTAAGCTTGGCCTGTTATCTTTTGGTCTTTCTCAAATATTTATGGAAAGTTAGTGTTTGCTGTAACCATCTACCATGGCATCTTTAAAAAAACTTCAGTGCTGTCCAAAAAAAGATTTTTATATTGTAACCACTTATTTTAGCTTCTTTATAACAAGACCCCTTATTTTTTGTGTAGTCAGGATTCCTTTAAAATTCATTAGTGCAATAGCAGACCTCTTGGTTCTTGCAGGAGGAATGAGGATGTTGGACATAAATAAAGTATTGCCACCATTCACAGCAGCTCTGTGACAGTAACCAAGTCCTGTACATTGGTGATGACTTCTCATTCCTTTTCCTTGTATAGTATTTCCATAGAAAAAGAAATTGTCATTGTCTGAAAGTTCAGCCCACACATTACTCCCCACAGTGATGTTTACTCAGTAAACGAGGGCAATTGTAATCTTCTTTTATTGTTCATTCCTGTGTTTCTGGATCTCCTTCAGTGTGTCAGTCTTTATTACCATCTTTATCAGGCAGTGTGTAATACAGCCTTAGTGCTGTATTTTGACTACATGGGACTGGATTTTGATTCATAGGGTTTCTGCTACTTGCTGACAAGATTTGCTTGATTGTTAATTTGGTTTGACTCAAAGTTTCTTTCAGGCTATACTATGATCCATTAATCTATAGAGAAAATTTTGTCTTTTCAGTATAATTTTTCAGATTAGTATTACATTGTCCATCTGCTTCTCCTTCCACCAAATCTCCAATATATCTTTTATGTATTTTTATTCATTTATATCTAAATATTCCTATCTCCCTTAACTGCTACTATTAAGGTAGATGTATGTATAAAATTACTTTTCATTTTCCTCTCTCTGTGCCATTGTGCATTTGTTTGTAACTTGGCAATTTCTAGGTTTTGTACTCTGTTGCACCTGAGGATAAAGAGTTGTTGTAATGTCAGGATGTTCTCCAAACCCTGTGCTCCTCACTACTCTCCTGTGAGCACTCTCCTGTGCACCATCAGCAGCTGGAACTGCCCTGGGCACACTCTTTCCCTTCCTGACATCTCTCTAGTCTTGATAGCTTTGGTATCTCTTATAATATAATTTTCCAAACAGCATTACCTGTTCATATCTGCTTGGCCCAGAGTGGATTACAAGAGCTGTGTTGAAGAAAGATGCCAAGGTGTTCCTGCTCTTTTATCTCCCTATATATCACTGGGGATGGTGGCCATCAGCTTCTTCCCAATATTTCCCAGAACTCTGGCAAAACGCATTGTGAGATCTGATGCTTCTCAACTTACGGGCAAACCAGGAAAAACCTTTGCGGGAACAACAAGCCCGAACAGGGATATGTTTAATAAGCAGTATCCACAACACAGGTGCCCACTCCAGTCTCTCATATGCAACAGTTCCTTGTAATGTCATCCTCCTCACAAAACTCAAAACCAAACCTACTTCCCCTTCAAGAAGAAAGTTTTCAGATCCACAGGCACACAGACCATACTAGCAATCACAGACAAATAACAAATAGACAAAGAAAATGGCAGAGCAACAAAAATTGTGGTCTCATAGCTGACCACAAGTCTGCAAGATGGCAGGATCCCTCACGGACTGAGGAAATTGTTCTTACACTATGTGAACACAAAATCAATGCACTATGTTTAAAGAAATGTAAAAAAGGAAAGGTAGAAGCAAATCCTGTCTTGCATGAAGGCTTTTCTCAGTTGTTTTTCCAGAGCTGACCAAAACAGGGAGGCAGAGATTTTAAACTGGTGCTACTCTGTCTCTCCTCACACCCTTTGAGGAAAGTTCATGGTGGGGCTACAAAGATATCCTAGGCCCTCACGCTGCAGCTGGCTTCACGTGCTGGGCTGCTCAAACCAAAACAACTCCAAGACTTTGTAAATCATGGTAGAGACTAGTTTACCTTGCCTTGCCTTGCCTCCTCTCCTGAGGCATTGAGTATAAAAGCATTCCCTTTTCAGTTATTTTCTCTGAACTGAGAGGTGGGGGAAATGTCACATTTGGGAATAAAAAATCTGACAAGAAGGAGAAGAAAAGAGACTGGAAGCAGAGAATTATTCTGATTCATCCAAAAAGTTGCTTTAGAGGGTAAAATGGTTATATTGAAAAGGGTTCTGAACTGCTCTGAATTGGGAAAGTTTTCATTGGTTTTACAGTTAGGGCCTTGTTGGTAGAAAGATCTCAGCTGTGGGAGTAAACATCCCATATTTTTGAGTTTTCAGAAACTAGCAGGATTCTCTCTTTCATCTCAAAAGGAGTGTCTCCTTTTGGTTTTACTGTCTGCATTACTGTGTAGTTTCTCCCTTCTTTATTATCCCCTGCTCTCTGTAACAGGGAGATACAACACATCATTAAGAACAAGTAAAAACCATAAAAAAATTCCACCTCATTGTCACTGCACTGTTTTGAATTGGATTATTGACTCTTGAATAATGCCAGGGTTAGAGAGAAGTAGGCAGAAACTAGTTTTGAACCCCTCTGGACAAACACCCTGCTTACAGCATCAAAAGAAACGAGTTTACTCTAACTGCATGGTTTATGTGGGAGAAATTTAAGACCTTTTCTCAACGGTAGCTCATACTCAGATGGCCCTATTTTGGGCAAGTTGCTGCTGACTAGCCAATTTTCCTCAAGCACCTTAAGGAACATGACATCACAGGGCTAGAAATTTAAGGAAGGGGCTCCACAGCATCTGTAAGAACATGATGGGAATTGAAACACTAGTCCTTTTTCTGTGGCAGATAAAGGATCTCACAAAAATTCAGAGTGCAGTTGATTTGTGACTTTTTGAGACCATAAAATAGCTTCCTTACAAAGGAACAGAGAGATGGGACACTCTCAGCAATGCTGGGAAGATGTTGCTGCATGAGTAGGAGGGAAAAAATCACTTTAGTCAGGTAGATCCTGTGGTTCCAGGAGGTAGGGGGAAATACTTCCTCCAAGGTCTGATCTAAGGAGAAGATTCTGTTGTGTTTCCTTGAAATATTTTCCAACTCAGGGTGCACTCTCTTGGGTGAGATGGAAGATGAGGTCTCTGTCAGACACTGCTACCAAGTTGTCCCAGGAGAGGTAACATGAGGAAGAGTGTGAAGAAACTAATCACTTTTATTTAAAAGGACAGAAAATAAAAAGTAAGTAAATGGTAAATTTGTGGGTGAAGTGGCACCCTGTGAGTCTTTCACAGAACAAAGTTGGCTTATGAGGTCTTTTCTCAGAACTCATCTGTCCTTGGACTCAGGATAGGATGAGACTTGTTCAAATAGCCATTCCCCTGCTCCTTTTGCAGACTGCAGAATCAGTCTGCTTTCAGTTTTGTGTATAGAAGCTTTCTCCTCTTTTTGTATCTAGAAGCACCATGACATCTTTTAAAAATCTCTCTTTAGCATTTTATAGCACAGACAAGATGGGGTCTCAGTTTCTTGAGAGATGATGTGCTCCTGCTGTTTATCCCCTACTTAATCCTCCAAGTGTGACATCAGTCATCTCCATGCAACTCACTGAGACTTTCCAGGCACAGGATTATCTGTGATACAGACTCCAGTGGGGAATGCACAGCAGGAGCAGATGTACGGCAGAGCCAGAGAAAGAGAAGCCTGTTTTCATGCAAACAAGAACCCATATGAAGTGGTTTTTTGGAAGAGAAAAAGTGGAAGCAGCAAATATGCAAAATATAGAAAATGTACCTGCTATCCTGAAAAAAGGAATTGTCAGGGATCCTGGCAATTACAGTTCCATTAATTTAAATTCTATCCTTGGGGTGAAAATGAAGTAAATATGAGAGACAGGAAGAGGAAAGAGAATCACTAAACAGCTGGAGATACAATTTTAGTAATGTAATTTAAGTAACATGACAATGGGTCCTCAGCCCAGTTGGATCCTCTAGGCGCCAGTAAAGTAGAAATAATAAAAGAATAAATCTTCACAAACAGATATAAAAGAGTTTAAAATAATTAAAGTAGTCATGCCTACTGGAAATTCAGTTGCTACACCATATTTTGGTTTTCCATAAAGTATTTGATATTGCATCTCCCATGAATGTACTTGAATAATTAATTGAGATTGGCTTCAGTAGGAGTACTGCCATGGGGTCTACAAATTGGCGGAAAGAACATTAGCAAATTGTAATGATAAATGGCAGTGTTTGAATTTGGGGGAGGCAGCTACTGGGCTGTCACAGGAATTGGTGTTATGTCCTACCTCATTTATCACCGTCATTAATTGGTCTGGAAGAAAAACAAACAGCACATTAATGAAATTCACATTCAATGCTGAACTGAGGGGGAGTTTTAAATCCTTGTAGGGATTAATAAATAGCAAAATTAAAAACATTCAGGAAAAAAGTGAGGTGCAAGAACAGAGATTTTTTTTTTTTTTCCCTGAAGGAAATAATGCAAGTGCTAGGTCTTGCTTGGAATATTTAGGGAAAAAATGCTGACAAAAAACTGATTCTTTTTAGAAGCCAAGTATTCTAAAATGTGTGAGAACATGTCCCCTGGAAATGCATCCAGTCTTAATTACAGATCTCAGGTGATGAATTCTAATTGTATGTTAAAGATTTGGAAAAAAAAAAAATCGGTTTATTGACTAACTACAGTACTGAGTGATCAGTCATTTGGCAAAGTATTTTATTACCAACATTGTGGCAACTGTCTTGTTCTGGTGTTTTTTCTTCTGTCTCCTCTTTATGTGTGTTCAAACCTTAGCAATCCTGAAGGCTCTTATTATATTTTTCCTTTCTTTTTCTCTCACTTTTTTGTCTTTTGCCTATTTTTGATTCTCTTTTCTTGATATGATCTGCAATTACTCACCAAGAATTAACTTCTTGGACAGACCAATTACTTGATAGATTGCAATGCTTCCAGAAGCCAAATACATCTGTCGCTCAAGAGCCCTAAAAGAAAAATTGTAAAATAGTGGTAGAAGTATAACAAGGCATTTTTGTATTTTTGTTTTGATTGCTCTTAGTATAATATCAAACAGATTTTGATGCTAAACTTAGCACATGCTTGGATTTTCAGGGCTGTGCCTTGGTAATTGAGTACTTTCACTTAAGTATGATTCTCAGATTTATTTCTTACTAGATTAAGCCATAAGTGTAAATCAGAAAATATTTCTCAATGTGGTGTACTGCTTTAAAAAAGTCAAAATGGTTTTCATTTCCTGCACAGAGGCTTTGCATCATTGGCTGTTCAGGATTCCAATGGTGCTGCCTCCAAAAGTTGACCAAAGCAGAAAAGAAACAACTAATCCATATTCAGCATTACGTCATCAGTACCTTCCCAGAAACAGACAGCATGTTCTCCTTGAGGGGTATAGTACTGGTTTTTAGGGGGAATCACAGTATAACACATCCAGAGGAATTTTCCATCAGTTTGACAACTCTTCAGCACTAAAACCTCCTCTTCCTTGGCCCTTGGAAGTTTTGCATTGAAAGGTGGTAGAATCACAGAATCATCAAGATTCCATCAAGAGACCTTCAAGATCATCTAGTTCAACCACAAACCCAGCACAACCATAATCACCTCTAAACCATACTGTCAAGGGCCACATCCAAATACTACAGATCCTTCCGCAGCTTCATTGCTCTTCTCTGGACTGTCCTCAGCACCTCCTTTTTGTGAGGGGCCCAAAACTGATTCAAGGTGCAGCCTCACAGCGCTGAGTATAGGGAAAGAATCACTGCCCTGCTCCTGCTGGCCACACTGTTGCTGATCCAGTCCAGGATGTCATTGGCCTTCTTGGCCACGTGGGCACACCTGGCTCATGTTCAGCCACTGTTGACCAGCACGCTCTTTCTGCCGAGCAGCTCTCTAGCCATGGGGGCATGGTGGGCAATCTTGTTCAAGACACTCTGCAGCAGAGCAGATGAACAAAGAATCTTCTCTACATGGCTGCAAATGCAGCTGGCATCTCCTGTGCTGTTCTGAGCACCAGATCACTGGAAATACACTGAAAAGCTGGAAGGGCTTCAGAGAACAGGCACGATTATTATTAGGGAGTGGAAAACCTTGATTGATATGGAAAGATTAAAAGAGCAAACTGTGTATACCTTGGCAAAGCAACAACAAAGAGGAGATATGATAATCATCTCCAAATAAATTCAAGGAAAATCCCAAGAGGAAGAGACTTTGTGCAGGCTAAGTACAATGGGGCATTGCATAATAGGATGAACTTCAGAGAAGAAAAAGTTGTGAAGTTTGAATGTTAAGAAAAACGTCTTCCTTTTTAATAAGATGTGGAAGATCTCCAGAGAAACATTTCTCCAGAAGTGCTTAGACTATACTGATCCCAGTACAAGAGAAGAGTTCAGCAGCCATTCCACATGGATCAAAAGAGGGAACAGTCTCCTGAAGTCAGATGGCCTCTTCCTAAAGCCAGAGACCCTAAATGGCTAGCTGATAATTTTTGTGAGAGAGGCATCCTTTTGTCTTTGAAGCTGCCATGGCATGTGTTGTTCAGTGAGAATATCACCAGTTCTGCATGCACTGCCAGTCTGCTCACTGCTTCAGCAGGGTGCTGTATTCTAAGAGAAAGGCCATCTGTGAAATTTATTCTGTAGATTCCTTTATTAAGAGTTGAGATACATTAATGTGTAACAAAGAACAAAGGAAGTGGAGGTGGCATAGCCCAGTATATTACAGTAAAACTATTGAATTGCTCACCAAAGGGAGACCTTGATTGAAATATTGCAGCAAGGATATTTGAAAAGTATCTGCTGGCTCACAACCATTAGTCAGCACTGGATTAGTAGTCATGTACAGTAAACTGCTGCACCAAAGATGGTGATTAAGGGCCAAGAGGGAAGGGCTTTTTTTTCATTTATATAGAACACTTCAGATCTAGCTGCACACAGGATTGCAAGGTTTCCCCCACTGTGTCAGATGCTGATCTCTGCAGGAGAAGAACTTGAAGAGCAGAAAATAGCTTTTCAATAAAAGAATCTAGGATACATTAAGTAAGACATTACTCACTGGATCATATGTCTATTTCTTTAGATGCAATAGCAGTAACAGCAAACTCTCTAAGTTGCTCTGTAGTAACTCTCCTAGTTATACTTTTACCTCATGATAGATGTGAGGTAATTTACTTAGGGGTGGCCTTACAGGGGAATGGAGACACTGTAGCCAACTCTACTAGATCCCAGCACAGCTGAACTCTGCCGCCTGAGGATCCCAGTTGCCCTCTGTGCCTGAGCTCTCTCAGATTATCTCGCATTTATTCAGGGATGAGTGCAAAGGTTCCTGGTTACCTCTCTGTCACTTAGTCAAGTGTCCATAACCCAGCTAAACAACATATTTTCCTAGAGGAGCTAGATATTTCCATTATCCTTTTGTTCCTTTATTTACCTGAATACTGATTCCCTGTTACTATTTCTTCACCTTCCCTAGGCCTGTAGAATAACTGTAGTGTTAATTATTATCTAACTGTAATTACTAACTGTAGTGTTAGTAATTATTTATGGGAGAGCTGCTGATGCATGTGACAAGAAATAGTGCTAATGGTGATGTCTGTTGGCCTGTGAAACAGCTCCTCCAAGTAAACTGGTGGAAGTCGCACCACTTGGATGTTTTAAAATCATCCTGGACAAGGCACTGTAAAATTTACTGCAGAGAACAATCTTGGAAAGGCAGCAAGATTAATAATAGATTACTCTCTCATTCAGCCTAGAAAAAAGACATATGAGAGTATTTAGAATACTCCAGAGATGTGCTAGTTTGGCTTGCCTTTTCAGGGGTCTATACAGGCAGTGCTCCTCTGCGAACACCAGGTTAGATTTGTCTTTGAGGAGGCAGAGAGGTGAGGGAAAAGGGGAAAGAGCAAATATGAGAGCATGGTGTGTTGCATATATTGCCCTGACCACTTTTTTTTTTTAGGACATTCCCTTTCACTGCCCCTGTGCTAGTCATCACACTGCAAACCTTTCCCCTAATTGGAACACTTTTTTACTCTGATCAGCTTCACATCCACCTGCAAGAGTCCTGAAAATCCTGTGCTTTTCATCTTTTAGCTCCACTTCCCTGTATGTCATTGCTGGAGTCACTAGTGAACCAATGGCTGGCTATGGAGAAAAGGCTGATGTGCTCAACCCCCAGTAAAGCACCCTGATGGTTTTGTACAGATTTGGCCAAAAATACACCCCATGAAGAGGTTAACAGTTCATAGAGTTACACCACAGTGCAAAGAGCACACTTTAAACTAAGGAGCAGAGAACATAAAAGTCATAGTGATTAGTCTCTGCTAACCTGACAGGGAATGATAGATTTAACAAGTGATGCTACTTTTCCACTCCCTGCTATATAATGCACCTTTAAATCAGGTTAAGGCTCACCAGACAGGAGAAATCATTGTAAAACATGTTTGGCTAGGCAGTGTCCTGCACTAAAATATCTTTCTGAGCCAAAAGTGGGGGGCTCATTTAATTTCCATGAGAAGAGGCTGAAGGAGCTGGGCTTTTCAGCTAGGAGAGGCAAGGCTGAGAGGATCTAACTCACCTCCACTACTACTACTGCAGAGATACTATCCACTGGCTACCAAACTGGCTGGATAGCCAAGCCCAAAGAATGGAGGTGAGTGGAGTTGAATCCAGTTGACAGCCAGTCACTAGTGGTATTCTCCAGGGCTCAGTATTGGGGTCAGTCTGGCTTAATACCTTTATCAGTAATTTAGATTGGATATTAGGAAAAATTTCTTCAGTAAAAGGATTGTCAGGACTTCCTAGGGAAGTAGTGGAGTCACCATCCCTGGAGGTATTTAAAAGAAATGTAGATGTGGCACTTAAGAAGACATTTTTAGTGGTGGACTTGGCAGTGTTGGGTTAACAGTTTGGTTTGCGGATCTTACAGCTTTTTTCCAATCTAAATGATTTATGGTTCTATGATACTGAAGAGTGGGCATGGTAAAAGGACAAGACAAAGGTAACCATTTGCAACAATGGAAATTTCAATTTAATATAAGAAAATATTTTTATCATAGGTGTGGTGAAAGCAACGCAAGAGTGGCCCAGAGGATTTGTGCAATCTGGGAGATTTTCAGTGCTCAGGTAGGTAAGATCCTGAGCAACCTCATCCAATTTGGTAGTTGGCATTCCAGGAGCAAACCTTCTGACATAAATTGTTTTATTATTTTCCGATTTTGCATTTCAAGATGTGGCTGGATGTTTTGGTGTTCAGATAAAAGCTCCAAAACTCTTCTGAAACTGTGGGTCAGGCACAGCAAACAGTGTCACTTGGGGAATTACGGCTTGCAATCTCTTCGGTGCCTCATTTCTTCACTTGTTGCACCATTCACAAAGCTCAGTGCTCTTGTTCTCCCCAAGTACTTGGGAGGAAGGAATTAAATACAAATGCTTTCCACAGAAGTGAAATTCTAGGTAGGAATCACACACATATACACTCTTTAGAAAATTTAAAGCAGAATTTATTATTCTATTACTTGGCTTGCTGACTTTTTGCCTGTCAAAATGGCTCTTGTTGATTCCACTGCATCCCTGAAGACAGAAAACTAAGTTGATAAATGCCTGCCAGGCAGGCAGCACTAGCACTGTCATTTGCATTTTCTCAGTGGAAAACTGGAATTTGTTGTCAAACCTGAAATTTCTCATGACAAAATTTTAGTTATGCAAAAACTGGTTTTAGGCAGGACTGTCCTTAGCTAGCTCCTAATAAGAATATATCCTTTTCCTTTTCTCTTTCTCATCCACTTAGCCTTTAAATGATTACAGGTCTTGTTATAAACTTACCAGACAATGTAACATAATATATGTCTCCTGTCAAGACCAAGGCATCCAGGTTTTTCCTTTAATAGTATTATTTAAAAATAATGGCTCAAGTGCTCAGTTAAAGCCAAGTGGCAGCTACTGCTTTTTTCAGCTGGAGCCAGAGTTTGCTCTGTGACTTAAGGAAAACTATTTAAAACTGTCATTTGTAAAATGAGAATAGTCTTTTCTATCCATAAGGAGAAGCAACTTCTTAGCCTGGAAGGTCCGAGTTTGGTGCAGTTTGCAGCCCTGGCTGCTTCTGCCCTCTTTCTTTTCCTGCCCTCATTTAATGGGAAGGCATCATTCACCTAGGAAATAGAATGTAGATAGGAAGGTAAGGTGAGATTATGGTAATTTATTTTGCTCATATTGCTGCTGCAACACAACAGCTTGTTGCTTGAGAGTCTTACCCTTTACTCTGTGGGGTCATTTAAATCTTGCTGAAAAAATTCCTCCTCTCTCTTAGCCCCCATGAAACCCAGCTGCTGTTTTCCTAGATCTTGGTCTCTGCTGCTTCATTTGTGATGTTGGTATAGCTGACAGTAACTTTCTTGCCTGTTGGAAAAGGACTAAGACAATGGTCTCCCTCCTGCCACCATGCTCAGGAGTAGCAGTATGAATAAAAATTTTCCCCTGCTATAACTCAGGCTGGCCAAATCTGACTTGGTTTCCAAGAATCTATCTCAGCAATGATTTCCTGTAGACCCCAAAAAAGCTGGTGATGCTCAGCTGGTGATACTCAGTCTTTGCAAACTCAACCTTGCTTCTCATCTTGCTAGTGTAAAGCATGGAAATGCTCCCCATGTTTAGAAGGAGGTGGTTAGGGAGGTCGGTGTGGGTGTGCTCCCATTCCAAAGCCATTCTGCAAAGACCTTGTGGTGTTTGTATTTCCCACCCAAATCTGCTTTCTATGGGAGCACTGAATTAGCCATGGGAAGGGAATAGGTCCTGGCACAGCCCTCTTAGACCCACAAACAGACTAAAAGGCTTCACCTGCAAGATGGGCATAGCAGGCTGAACGACACAGTTGTCTGATAGTTCAGAGACAAACCTGAGACTCCTACTGAAATGCATTTGATGCATTTCAGTAGGAGTCTCAGGTTTGACTTCAGCCTCTATTAGGCAAGAATCCACATTGTAAAGTGAATCAGCTTTGCACCTGTTTTGTCCCTACCATCTCTTGGCTAGGAAGGCCTGCCACTGTGGTAAAAGACATTAGAAAAATAGCAATAAATCCTATTCAAAAAAGACTTTGATCAAAGATCTTTCACATTTTCTTTCCTTGTTTTCTTTATTTCTCTTTCTTTTCCTGTTCCCTCTACTGTCTGATTATTCTAGACAACTGTGTCTGATGGCCTGGGAGAATTGATTGTGGTCCTAAAAGTGTCTGTGAGGCTGGAGGGTAGGAGCATATATCAGCTAGATAATGTGTGACATATATACATGTAAGACTCACATGCTTCGGTGCTGGCTCACAGTAAAGACAGCATCTAAAATGATTAAGCAGAGAATAGCTTTGGTCTGTGTTTCCCCTCCCAATTGCTGACTTTGCTGTGTCTCCTGGAGTCACTTGAAGATATTCACCTGCTTCTGACAGTCCTCTCTCCTGACTTTCATCTCCCTGCTCCCACCCCTCCAGGAGCCCATGTGGCACTTGGATGATCTGCATTCAAGGCCTGCCTTGACCATAAATTTTTTGTGTACCACTGTTTGGGGGGTTTGTGCCACTGCTGCCACCAGTGTGTCAGCCTGCCATCTGTACAGAGAGGGAGTAACTCTGCTCTGTGTTCCTGCATGTGACTCCTAGGACTAGGCCCTACCTCCAGCTCTGAGCTGGGCTCACCTGGCTAATCCCAGAACAGATCACCCCCCACATCTTGCAGCAGGCTCCCATATCACTGTGCCCCCTCTGTGGGGATGTGGCCTGAGTGACTGGTCATCACACTGACATTGACAACCCCAGCCCCTGAGGGGCTTTATGACACATATCACATAGGTGATGTACAGCACAGCTTTTCTTTTTTCTTAATGTGGAGGAAAAACTGTTCATTTTGCCCTCCTTCAAAAGTCTGCTCTGTGATCAAGGGAACTTTGTGTCACATTTCACTGATGCCCAGTTGAGGCGCCCAGGCTGGGATCACTGAAGATAAAAACCTCCATTTGCTCTAAAGGCATCCCTCCAAATCTTGTCACAAGCAATCAGACAAGCTTGGCAGAAAGAGGCCTAAGTTTTGTGTTATAAACAGAAAAAAAAAAATTGTATATGATCTAAGCTCCTAATCATGCTTATATCTATTTATTCTGATATTTCCCTCAACACATATCATCAAAAAAAGATGTTAGTCAGAATATTTTTCTCTCTATCTTCCTGTATGCCTATTTTTAATTATATCAGAATTAGGTGATTGCTGCTGTGTATTATGTTTACCTGAAGAATTTGCACAGGGATGACAGTATTTTCATACCTTAGCATAAGTCTTTTGGCTTAGTAAAACATTAGAGTTCTGAAATGCAATGTTCCAAAGGCAAAATACCCTGAGAAATAATGATATGTCTGCAACGGAACTTATCTGCACCTAGACACCATCTATATTTGAAGGTAATGAATGAACAAAAGCCTTAAGATGACATCTTATGTGTAACAAATGAATCTGGAATAGAGAACAGTTAATGTGTTCAAACCATTATGGTTAAAATTTTGAACTTATATTTTGTCTGATGCTTGAGCGATTCCATATCACAGCCTGAAGATTTGATTATCGACACAAACAGAAAGAACACAAACACTGACACCCTGGTTGTCAGTGAAGCTGGGGCCAGTTGACCCTGGCTGCACATGAGGTGCCCACCAAGGCTGTTCTATCATTCACCTTCTCAGTTGGGCAGGCAAGAGAAAATAGAGTGAAAGGCTTGTGGTTTGAAATAAAGACAGGGAGAGACCACTCACCAGTTACCATCACAGGCAAAGCAGACTGAACTCAGGAAAATTGATTTATTACCAGTCAAAATCAGAGTAGGGTGATGAGAAATAAAACCAACTCTTAAAACACTTCCGCCTCATCTCAACTTCTTCCTGGTCTCAACTTCACTCCCCTTTTTCTCTACCCCCTCCTCAGCTGCACAGGGTGTTAGGGCATGGCATCTGTTGTCAGTGCATCACACGCATTCTCTGTCATTCCTTCCTCCTTAGGGGGAAGACTCCTCACACTCTTCCCTGCTCCAGCATGCGGTCCCTCCCACTGGAGACAGTCCTCCACTAACTCCTCCAATATGGTTCCTTCCTATGGACTACAATTCTTAAACTGCTCAACTGGGGGTCCCTTCCATTGGGTCAGTCCTTCAGGAGCAGACTGCATATGAAACAAGCCAGAAGGCTCGAAGCAGAGCTACAGTTGAATGTGGAAGCCCCTGCCTCTCCATGGGAAGAAACACAGAGCTCAAACCCACTCCAGGTAAGGCAGGCAGTCCCACACTCCTTGCTGAGTCTTCAGAGCACTGAGGAGAAGGATGCTCTGTGCTGCAGCAATTCCTTGATTGCTGCCAAATCATCAACAGCTCAGAAGACAGAGCCCAGCCTGCAGCCACTAACAGGTGATATGTGAATATCTGCAAGAGTTCAGAGTCCAGACGGTTGCTTGGTGCGTTGGCTTTTGTTTGAGCTTTTTTTAAACAAAACAAAACATGATAACATGCTGTTTACTATAAAAATACTAAAAATTAAAAGCTCTGGCACAGTTGGTAACCCTCTGTGAACACTGCTGAGCAATGAATCTTGTTCTACCACCAGTTTGCTTGTAAGGTGCCACAAAACTGGACAGGAGAGTCACAAGATGCAATTCAACAACTAGGAGTGGAGAAAGAATGAAGGAGCCTGCTGCCTTTCAGGGAAAGACTTAAGGAGCTCAATCTGTTTCAGTTAATCAAAAATAAGATTGAGAAGCAGTGTGGCTACAGGGTATAATTACCCACATGGGGAGAAAATACTGGCTACAAAAGGGATCTTTAATCTAGCAGAGAGAGACATAAAAATAACTAATTACCAGAAAGTGAAGTCCAGCAAATCTAACATAGTAACAGGGCACAACTTCTTAGGAGCAAAGATGATTAATCGCTGGAACAAAATACCCAGGGAAACGGTGGGTTCTCCATCTCAGTGGCCAGGTTGAATGCTTCTTCCCAAGACCTGCTTTCAGCATGAGATGCCAGACTCCCTAAGGACACTCATAGTGGAAACCAATGGCTTGTTTTGCACCAGACCAACAATTCTTTCACCTCACATCCACTTTACTTCAGGATCTTTCTGCACAAAGGCCTTCAATTCTACACCAATGACGGTACTTTCTCACCTTAACTTTGCCACTTTTTCTGCTATTTCTTTCATGGCCAGTTCTGGGAATAATTCTTGGATACTCATCCTTTTGTTGCTCCTGTTTACCATGCTCTCCTCGGCCTGGACATCTGCCCTGTTTTCCCCACACCATACTGTGACATCTCTCCACTTTTCTCCTCAGAGCCTGTTTTGTTGCTATGCATGCATCCCTAAAAAAGCTGTCTGTGTTACCAAACAGCTGAATGAACCAGGGCAAGGAGCCCCAGGACAAAATCTGTCACTGTCTGCTCTCACTTGCCACCTCAGAACATCGTGCCTACAGTAACATCTACACTTTGAGGGACACACAGATTCAGAAATTATTTCCCAGGCAGAGTTGTCCCTGTGCTACCACACACTCAGCAGCCTCTGCCTTCGGAAAGTGTCTGCTCTGCCTCCCCCTTCCTACCCCAGCAGATGACCCCAAGGCATGGGAGTCAGGCTTGCCACCAACCCATCCCCACTGTTTCTCTGGCAATATATTCCCTACCACAGCTGGAGTGTTTGTAACCTGGCAAGTCCCTGCCACTCTGCAGACAGAAGGATTCATGGACTTGATGTAGTTTTGTGATGAAGTAGCCCACCTGCTGGCATTTCTGGGCCAAACAGGCTTTTGAGAGAGGCTCCACTGGTGAAGCTCATTTGCCAAGAGTGGTGCAAAGCTCCAGTCCCACCAGAATCTTCATTAAACTACTCTGTTTTTTCATCTTCATCATGCAAGGCAGTTTTATCTCTTCCTTCCACAAGTGGACATGGCTAATGCAATCTTTGCATTTATCAGCATTGGGATGGATTATTAGAAGAAACCAAATCTGGGTCTCAGTTTAAGGTTGCCACTCAATTTTAGATAAGAAAAAAAGCTGCCTTCTGTTTGGCTGAAGCCTCAGAAGGCTCACAGAGCTTCTGTCCTAGTCCCTTCTCTAGCTCTTCAATAGCATCTGGCATCAATTAAAAGTCTCATTTCTCAAAGAAGCTGAAAGATTGAATCTGTTCTCCAAGAATAACCAAATTTCAATCTGTGCCCTTGGTGGACAGCTCCTCTAAGCCAATGCCTCTGAGAATGGACAACAAAACAGTTCTGATGGAAGGGCAGTAAATCTATGTGGAAATTGTTTAATTGGGGATCAAGTGCATTCCCAAGCCTGGGGGTCTCTAAGGGATGTCACTCAGCTTTTCTTGGAGGCAACTTTATTGCCACCACTGACACTAACAATAGAATAACCTTTATTCTCTACTCGTGCCCTCATTCCCTCCAAAGACAACAGCCTTTTATGAAGAGTGCTGGCCCCAAAAGGGAAACTGCAGGATGACCCCTGAACCCTGTGTGGGAATTAATGAATTTTCTTCACATGAAAATTGCTTGGAGGCTGCAGTAATGGATGCAATATAAAACTCTACATATAAGCAGGAGAACTTGACCCAAAGTTTCTAGGTCAGCTGTCAAAGCAATAAACCTAATTTCTTGCACTCTGGAAATGAGTGCTGAATAAGGGAATTGCACAGATGAGGACTGCTGCTTGTACAAGATGAAGTTTAACCCAGTTGATTTCAACTTAATTCTAACCTCAAATGCTGTTCCAGAGTTCACTCCAAAAGCACTGTCACTAGAACTGCATCATTACCATTGCCCCAGGAAGATGTTGTAAATGAAGAGTTTAGGTGGAAGCCCAGGATTCTCCTGTGGCTTTCCTATAATCAAGATTCCTGAACTTACACTTTTTTTTTTCCCCTCTAGAGTTGGAAGAGCTAGGGGAAGTCATGAAGGAGCAATAATTCAGTACATTAAATATACATGCATGTGTATATATATTTATAAAGAGAGAGAGAGAAAAAGAGAGTTAAGAAACTGCAAATCCATGAGCCAATTACAACTGACTTCCCCCTGTCATAGGTTGCAGTGTAAGATATAACCAGGTGTATTATTCCATTACCATCAGTTGGAACTGGGATGGGGATGTGATCTTCTATTGATAAGCCAGCTGATAAGAAACTATCAAGAGCAGTTTCCTTATCTCTTCCATGACCCATCCTCCCTCCAGGAATAGATCTTCTGTTAATAGGCCATTAAGTACCACTGATAAACTCCCATCATCCCATTGGGAAATGCTCCAGCCAGGGGGAGGAACCAAGCCCCTCTACCTGGATAAAAAACCTGAGACTTGGAACACCAAGGTAGCCTCTTTCCACTGGACTCCCAGAGGAAGAACAGGCCCATCCATCACCACTGGACCTTCAGCGGAGGGTTGCACCTTTTCTCCAGGACCACTGTTTCAACAGAGCCACAACTGCTACTCCAGGAGGACTGCAGCCACCATTACAAGTAGACTGCTGCCAACACCCTGACCAACAGGGTGTCAGGTTGTATTCTGACTTTGTCAGTGGTTTTCTTATTGCATGTATTTTGCTTCCTTTTTGTTTTATTTTCCCTTTTTCTAATAAATTGTATTTCTGACTTGGAGTGTCCCGCTGGTCTTGCTTCTCAAACCAGAACCCCCCCCCCCCCACCCATCTTTTTCATTTATAGTGCAAAATAGACCTTAAGCTCCAATTCCAAAGTAATCATTGCAGTAATTCCCTCTAGAAGAGAATCACTATTTACTGCTTACATTTTCACCTCAAATAGAAAATATCAAACTGCAAACATAGAAGAACTGGGGTTAAAAAAAGGTATCCCCATTTTTCTCAGAATGGCATACCTGGAATGTATATTGTCATGTAAAAAATGAATTGTGTATTTTTCACTGAGTTTTCAGTAGCAACAAAGTCTAGTATTTCTGGAACCTTTGTCCACAGTTACGTACATCTCCACAGTTACATAGCATGGAGTAAGGCCACAACCCAAATATTTTAGCACACAATTGCTGCATGTTGATGCACAGCAAGGGAAGGCTGTGGTAATGAAAAACAGAGATACCCAAAAAGAACTATCTTTGTAACAGGTGTAACATCACTGGTGATATCAGCAGCCAAATATTGGTGATAATCTACTAGAAGTTACCAGAAATCAAGTATCAGAAGATATAAAATTACATTAGGATCATGCTTGCAGATGCATTCAGGATAACCAAGTTTGCTTCTTTGCCTAGTAAAGACAGACTCATACATCTTTTTCAACATTTGAGTCAACAACCTGCCCATCTTTTAGGCTTTCCCAACCCTTAACCAATTGTCAGACAGTAAGGAAGTACTTTTGCTCTGTTGCTCTCTACTCCACGGATTGGAGCATTTGCCTCAGCAAGGCAGAATGTCTGGGTTTGGCATTTTACCCTAAACAGTTGTTGAAATGTAAGGTAACAACTTCCGAAGGCTGAGCTTATTAGCTTGGTCACATGAATATGATTTGAAATCTTTCAGACTGGAGCTCACCTTGCAATGTGCTGCTGCATTGAGGAGATACCCAGAGGGCAAATGGCTGGCTCTGATCTCTCTAGGCAAGTCCCTCATTATGGGAAGTGCCACAGAAGAGCAGAGAACAGAGCATGTATGGAAATCCCAAGTGAGTGGTAGTGCACTGATAGACCATCCCACACGTGCGTCTAGAGCTCTAACAAAAAATGAGCATGGATGTTACTCGTAAGATCTTCAGCTGTTCTCTTCTAGGCAAATCCCTGTTTGCTACCTACCTTTCAACGTCTGTTGCTAACATATTGTCTCTTGTCTTCACAACCTTTGGCAGATGCCTGCAAGAGTTGCTCAGAGACTGGAAAGCAATGCCCAGTAGAAAGAGTGTTCCCAACATCTTCCTTCAGTGGGCAACTTCCTTATCACCTTTAATCACTGTGGGATCGGAATCCTTTTTGTTTGCCAAAGGCTCACTGTCAGTTTCAGTGTAGGAATTGCAAATGTTCATCTCTTGATCAATTGCCAAATACTTCTTCAGGAACAAGGAGAAGAATGGCTTATTGACACCAACCTGCATCCTGAACTAGAGATATGCAGCTCCCACAATTTAGATCGCACCCTGTTTACAGTGCAGCAGAGAGGCCATAAATTACAGTAAGCTGTGAAGTCCAATTACACAAGAAAGATCAGAATAAAATTCAGGAGTATTTTTCTTCCCTGTCCTGTGTATGGTCCCAATAGATCAGTACAGCAGTAGGAGGCAAATGTGTACACCCTGACAAGAGTCCTTCATTTGCTGGGAGTCTGGGTCCATCCAACATGTTTTAAGTTGTTGAAGCATTTGAAATGTAGCCAGCTCATTATGCATTGAGATTAGTTACAGGGTATCTCAGTAATAAAAAGTAGAGGCATGTAAATCTATTTTATAAAAATCTGCTCCCCACACAGGCTGTACACATTGTGGTCATTCTGCTAGAACTGCTCAAGGAATGCAAAATTAAGTATTTCTGTAGGTCTTTCCAAAGTTAGGATTGTAAGGCAAAAATAGGGGCAAAAAAAGCCTTTACAGTGCATGGTTGGTATATGATTTTCAAACCTTTAAATCTGTCATGGGTTGCAGAGCAAGATATAACCAAATGTATTCTATAACCATCCGTTAGAACTGGGATGGGAGATCTTCTGTTGATAAGCCAGCTGATAAGAAACCACCAAAGAGCAGCTTCCCTTGTCTCTTCCACAACGGGGATAAATCTTCTGTTAATGGCCCATCAAGCCTTATCATATCCCATTGTGAGATGCTCCGCCCAGAGGGGGGAACAAAGCACTCCAGCCTGGATATAAGCTGAGACTCTGAACACCACAGCAGCGCTTGCCTACTGGACTCCCAGAGGATAAGAGCTACTGCTGGATCGTCAGACCCATTTTGCTATAGGATCACCGCTTCAACTGGACCACTCTGCTTGGACTGCCATCACCATAGGGTGTCAGGTTGTATTCTGACTTTGTCAGTGGTTTTCTTATTGCATGTATTTTGTTTCCTTTTTGTTTTATTTTCCCTTTTT